>NQII01006288.1:16652-127643 GCA_002778355.1 Clitarchus hookeri
GGGGGCCAGGGTCGCTCTAAAATTCCTAAACCGTCACACGACAAGTTTCATTGTTTGTTAATTACAGAGGATAAGTTCCTGCCTCTACTTTATATTTATCTTAATAATGAATACACAGTGTTTGAAATTGTGATTCTAAAATAAATAATAAACAGGATATTACATAATTATGTTCTTTATTTAGAGTTGTAGAAACTTGTGTTCAGAATTTATTTTTTGGTAAAACTTAGTTATATAAGTACTAACTACTAACTAAATATTTTATTCCTTCCTTTGTACATATTCCTATATTATATTGCCAATTGTAAGACTGATACTAAAATAAAAATAATAATAATGAAAGAATTTCATTTCGTTTACCCTATTTTAAAAATAGTAATATGAATAGAGAAACGGTCCGACTAGTCGGTGCTTTTTGCCGACTAGTTGCCGACTAGTCGCCGACTATAAATATAGCCGGATAGTCCGCTTTTCCGACTAGTCGGCCACTAGTCGGCACATCGCTAAAAAAATCTTTAAAACAAAGTTAACCTGTTAAATATGAAGTTTTGACGAAATGATTAGGTAATTCTGAGAAGCAAAACAGGGCCACACACAGGAAGGAGGTTATAACATATGCTCTATTTCAATCTTAAGGTACTGTCTGCCTAGTACACATAAATATGTCTGCATCATCTCTTCACGCGTAGCGTACTTTATGAATGTGTAAACTGTGCGGAAACGAAGAATTACAGTGGGCTTCCACAAACGTGCGCGGCATGAGTAGCGCGAGCTAAATTTCCCATGGTGTTTGATGAAGGGAAGGGGGAGGGGGAAGGAAACTGGTAGTTTTGCAGTGACGTGTTATATTGCCCTGCGCAGCTCGCGGCACCGGAATTTCTGCTCGCCGTGGCGCGGCCCACCGCACACAGACGTCGCTTCATCCCTTCCCCGGGGACGCGACAGGAAATGAGAGGCAGGAGGAAGCTGTGCGTTAGGCGCAGCGGCGCGTGCAACACCACCCTCGCCGCGCTCCGCCCTGATCGTGCGACGCGCGCACAATGCCGGCCGCACGCACACCAACGCCCCGCGCGGCGGACTGCCGAGTGATGGACAGCCCGCGCGACGGCGCTGCCGCCTGGCGGCGCGCGCGACAACCACAGCGCCGCCTCATTTTGTTAAACTGGCGCGGACCCCCGGAAATTCCGTCGATTTCACTCCACGACTTCGTAATTCGCTAAATAATTCAGCCGTTGACATTTTGTTCGTTGGCTGCCACAGCGCCGCCTGGCTGGAGGGGTATTTCGGGTGTCCGTGGCTGAGAGCACGGGAGCAGGAAGGACGACAATGTGAAACTGTCACATAATTAGACTACACGTTAATAATAAATAAGTATTTTCTTCACTGCGGCATGGATAATCATTTTAACTCTATTAAGCATAATTTTTTAAAATCTGTCTTTTAAATACTTGAAATCAGCATTAAATAAATGAATCCAGCCAAATATAGGGTGAAATCTAGCCTTAAACGCTGCTCTTAAATATTACCTTATTTTACATTATAAATAAAGCTCAGCAAACTCTATGAGCTTTTTAAAAATTATATAAACTATGGTTTACTGGATTAACTCGCGCTATTTCTGGATGATTACTAATGAATAAGAGTTATGCAGGTCATGTAATACATACTCGCGTTAAGCACAAAAGTAACAGAAATTCGGGAAACATACAATAAATGCCGTTATATACAATTTCCTATTTGACTGGACTAGCGAAAGTTTTACTGCTCAAGTAGTGAAAAATAGTTTCCTTTCCAAATGAGACACGTTCGCAAGAAAGCGTTTTAGGTTTTAAACATAAACCGAAGGCCTGTTGTAATGAAATAAGATGTCCATTGTGATTGTTGGTAAAAATTATCACCACCACTCTTAGAAGGTTCTTCGAAACGTCGAAGTTGTTTTCATCATCTCAATAGCTAGATGTTTCATTTCCTTAAATTATTTTTATCGTTTTGAGATATATTCAACATGCATAATGAATTTTCCAAACTATTTCACTTGTCTTAATTAAACGCCAACAAATTACTCCAGGGAAATTTTAAATACGTGCCCAGAGAGAAACCTTAAAATTAAATTTTTTAATGGAAACGTGTTATATTCCGAAATCTTTAATAAAGTATATAACTGTTTCAATGGATCTCCAAGAAATAAGTACCCATGTTTTTTCATTATGTAATTTTAACATTTCATATATCATGCTTAAATCATTCTGATACACACATTTGCATGGCTTATAAGACCTTTTGTAAAGATATTACGGTTCTTCAGCGTTCAAAATTTAGATACAGCTTCTAAATTACTAGTTGTGATGAAAAGAAAAGGAATATAACTGCGATGTAAAATTGATTACATCCTTTCAAATGAAATAAATTTACGTACACAGAGTAATAACAATTTCAAGGCTCTGTTTGAATAAGCAAAACATCAATTAAGGCATTTTTAATTTAAATTATTTTACTGGGTCAAACTTATATTTCTCGTATTTAAGCCATTTACCACGAACTGATCTGATATTGTCCTGTGTGCATTCAAAACAATAACTTTATACTGAACAAAATATGGAACTTTGAGGCACGAAGCCATGCAGAACACGCCAAACCAAGTTATAAATGAGACTTCACCAAGAAGTACTGGAGAAAAAGCCAGCATCCCTTACCAGTCGAGAAAAAGCACAAATCACGTAAACCAACAAATCTAATAAGGTCTATGTTCAAACTGAATTTCGAGAGGCAAAATTAATTCCCTACCTCCCCCAAATAAATAAGATTCCTATAAGAAGGAGATATTTTTTTTCCATCCACCGAGTTATTTATTTGAAGAAGCCAAAACTATTTGAGAGGAGAATGATGCAGAATTTTTATTTTCGTTGATGTTGAGGTGACAGTTGTAAGTCTCGTTGGACTTGAATTACGACTATTAGATGTAGAAACTCAAATAGTACTACCATCTAATACAATCATTCGAATAATGGTAACATCTACAGACATTATTCATTCTTGAACATTACCATCATCAGGAGTTAAAAATTGGTGGTAAACCCGGACGATTTAACCGAGAAAATTTAATATTAAACCGAGATGGTTTATTATTCGGACAATGTTCAGAAATTTGTNCGTTGGACTTGAATTACGACTATTAGATGTAGAAACTCAAATAGTACTACCATCTAATACAATCATTCGAATAATTGTAACATCTACAGACATTATTCATTCTTGAACATTACCATCATCAGGAGTTAAAAATTGATGGTACACCCGGACGATTTAACCGAGAAAATTTAATATTAAACCGAGATGGTTTATTATTCGGACAATGTTCAGAAATTTGTNACCCGGACGATTTAACCGAGAAAATTTAATATTAAACCGAGATGGTTTATTATTCGGACAATGTTCAGAAATTTGTGGAACAAACCATAGATTTATACCTATTGTTGTTGAAAACGTACCTTTCAATATATTCTTTAAATGAATAATAAAATCATCAAATTACTGAAAGCAAGTATTGCTCTCTTAAACAATTTTATAGTAATTAGCAACTACTTTTGATGAAAAATTTAGTTAAAAAATAACATTAATATGTCATATTAAAATTATTGATCCTCAATAAATTCTAATTCCACAAATAACCCCTATAAGATGAATATAATCTATATATATTTTATTGTAATATTTATTATAAAAATTTACTTTGATAAAGAATTAAATATTAAAAATAATATAAAACATGTGGGCTGTTTAAGCTGCTGTGAGCACGTCTCCAGCCAGGATGATCCTTAAGTAATTTTTGATTGCCTTCTGCAGTATGGAGGCAACCTACATCCATCAACCAATCGCATGATTACCAGGATCTCTTTAGTAAATTCGAACCCGAATCCTATTAGTGAGAGGTAAGACGGCTACCCATAACAATAGCAAAGCAGTTATTATTTGAACTGCGATAACAAATATACACATTTACAGTACTATCAAAATATATAAACCAGTTTATCACTGGATGAATACAGNTGAACTGCGATAACAAATATACACATTTACAGTACTATCAAAATATATAAACCAGTTTATCACTGGATGAATACAGCACAAAGATAGCTATCCAAAAAATTTTATTTATGTTTTCTTTTATTGGCATAACTTTTCAATGTATAAAAACAAAAAATTTAAAAGTTAAAAATATTTTACCAACAACTGAGTTTCCAGCACTGTCTGAATACATCGTCAACTAATCGTTCACACGTCTGGAAAAAAAAACTAGATAAGTTATATACATTTCTTCTTTTGGAAACGTATNATCGTCAACTAATCGTTCACACGTCTGGAAAAAAAAACTAGATAAGTTATATACATTTCTTCTTTTGGAAACGTATTTGTAAAAATGCGTAGATTTTTTAATCCACTTAAAAAAAATTTTACAATTTTTTTATGAATGTGGTGAGATTCGCCGCTTTCAACAAATACAAATATTTGCCCGCACATCTGGGATGTAATCCTCTCCGGTAATCTCGTGTACGCACTATGTTACTTTGAATAAAGTAAAAATAACTCCACGTACTCTCCCCTTCGCCTCTCCCTACCTGCGGCGGTTCGCAGAGGCGGCGTGCTAACGCCAGGTCGCGCTGCGGAATGGCTTTGTGCGCCACGCGAAGTGGTCAACGGCTTTTCAGGGGGAACACTGTTGAGGATGCGAAGGAGGAGGGGAGAGTGAGCGAGATAATAAGAGGGGGGNGCGAAGGAGGAGGGGAGAGTGAGCGTGATAATAAGAGGGGGGGGGGAGCGAGCGGTTGATCCCCCTCTCCTCCCAGTCCTGCATCACCGCGCGGTTATATTGCTCGCCCGGCCGCCATGCCTTGAAATTAAATTGATGTCGAAATAATAACGGGCCGCGGAACTCGATTATGTCTGCGAGCGCTGTGACACACGGGGCCGCGAGGGGGAGGGGGGATGGGGTGGTATGGCGAAGATTGGTGTTCGCCATCCCGCATCCTTTCCTCCCCACCCCCCTCTCCGTAAACCACCTCGCCATTGATCCCACCCTTTCTCTTCTTCCCGTAGACTCCGCGATTTTGATATGCGCCGGTGGTCTGAGCGTTTCGGGGGCACGAGAGAACGGTATCATCAGCGCTTAAACGCACTTTTCCTTATGACTTAGGCAGGGGAAAATAAGTTAATTGCCACGTTTCGCGACAGTAACTTTGGTTTTTCCCGGCCCTCGTTTCCGTCAAAAAAATCTTCTCACACGAAAATAACTAAAAATAAAGAAAAAGGTAGCATAAGTACTTCAGAAAAAAAATTCATGTATTAATTAACGGCATTGATGGTTGCCCAGGATATATGGTTTTTTTTTTTTTTTTTTTTTTTTTTTTNTTTTTTGTTTTACCTCACACGGTAGTGTACGCCAAGACTAAAGTAAACAGGATCATCTACCGTATTCACGTTACACTTTAACGTTAAAGCGGAACGCTTGTTTTACCGCAGAAATAGATAATATTACTAAGTTAGATAGGAAAATTTAAGGGACCTAAAGTTGTGCCAATTCGTGCAATGGCGATATCTGTGTTCGAGTTTTCTAAGGAACTTTGAATCGTGAATGAAACAGGCCATATTATTCTCAGAGTTCTCTTATATCCCTTGAGCAATTGTGAACTAAGTGCTGCAGTAAAATGTTTGTCCACTATACCGTTGCATTTTTATTTGCCATTTGCCTACGGAATCTTTGATAACTGTTTTAGTGTTTAACACAGAATTGTGTGACTTTTGAATTCTGGTGGGAAGAAAAATGAGTTCTCACGTAAATTTAGTAACCTACGGCGCTTAAAAGATATGTATTTGTTGAAAATATACACCGTTTATACACACAATGGTCCTTAACACGAATAAAAAAAAAGTAAACAAAATATTTACTCATATGTTTCTTGTTCTTATCTTACTTAACTTAAAAAAAAATTATTACTGTTAACACCAATTGCGACGTATTTGGTATTTATTTTGTGGTATTTTGTTTTTAATAGATATTTACTCCATATCAACCACTCCTAAACCTTAATAACACTGGCATAAGTCCTACCACGTTCAGGACTCACGGGCGTAGAGCATTATTACAGTGTACTAGTGCAGCATTCCCATATTTGAATTGCAGTTGAGAGGAGGACAAATACCTTATCTCGTACTACACAAGCTCCTTCGGATATCTTTCCACCTCGTTACAAAATCTCTCGGGCCATTGTGGGACTAGTCGGATCATTAGCCAGAGTACCGCACATTCTATTAGCCACTTCAAACTAATTAACAGTTAAATTTATTCTACGCTTTGACGATATTGTATAGTTTCCTGAAATGATATCTATGACAACTTGATAAAAATACCAAAACATTTGAAAAATTAAGTTTTTCATGATTTTAGCGTAGCTATGAGAAAGGCAACTTGAAATCTAAAATCTTGGTTAGTACAATTTTTAAAAGTTATTTTAACACAATGTTTAGTTTCAGTTAAAATGTTTGTTGTAGTTAAATAAATGGCATGTAGCAGTTTCTTTGATATCTAACACTGGGTTCACCTGATTTAACTATTTAACTGTTTTGACTTTTAATTTTATCTCGAAAGTAACAAATGATATACAGGCGAACAACACAACAAATTCCCAATATATATTTTTAAAGAAATTCTTTAATTTGTTTTATTCCCATACTTTTTTCAGAGTATTATTTCACATCAGAACAAAAAATGATGTCATATGTCAAAAGACGTAGGTAGGTAGGTAGGTAGTTGTGCTTAAAGTGGCCGCTAGGGTAGGCTGCCAAACGGTGTGCAGAGCTCCAACAGAAAACGTTTTATNTAGGTAGTTGTGCTTAAAGTGGCCGCTAGGGTAGGCTGCCAAACGGTGTGCAGAGCTCCAACAGAAAACGTTTTATTAAAAAAACCGTCCAACGTGTTTGAGTAAGCTCTGCATAGGAATATCAGTTAAGGAACGTTACGCGCCTGTACACGATTTTCAGGTAGGCCATTTCTCTCTAAAGCATGTTTTTGCGATTGTGAAAATGGCTCAAACGGGTTGTCCCACGGCATATTTTAAGTATGAACATTTCGGTCCACAACATTAAAAAGAAACAAGTACTTGCAACAAATCTTAATTTTTATTATAACGTCATAAAATGGTAGTGTCTCTACTGAAGGGTTGCATAGAGATGCGCTATCGACGGCAAGGCTGCAGGCCAGTTCAGTGCTTTGCGCCTAGAGGCGATGAGAGATGTCACATGTCTCGGTAGCCCCTAGCGCCCCCACGCTCTTAGGTCTCAGACGTGCAAAATTCCTTCAACCAGGCTGCCACCTTAACGTCTCTTCGAGAGCGAGGTCCTTAAATACGGAGCAAGTTTCTCAGGGAAGACGGATTGGGGAAGGCATGAGAAGGAATCGGCCATGTACTCCGTTAAGGACCTCTCCCAGCATCCGCCAGGAGTTATGTCGGGAAACCATGGAAAACTGAAATCAGGATAGCCTCCAAAAAAGTAGAAAATAATTTCAACCTCTTGAAATACACTGAAGCTGCGATCCATCCCAAAGNACATGGACTTCGTTAAGGACCTCTCCCAGCATCCGCCAGGAGTTATCTCGGGAAACCATGGAAAACTGAAATCAGGATAGCCTCCAAAAAAGTAGAAAATAATTTCAACCTCTTGAAATACACTGAAGCTGCGATCCATCCCAAAGGCACGGATTAACAGAGGGCCTTCTTCAGCTTCCGAATCACATCACATTGATGTCCCTGGTTATCTCAATGGTCTGATCAACCCTTGGTCCTCCATCCATATCAACATCAACAAGAGTGTGAGCGTTCAATTACACATGTCTTTTTTAAGGACGACATTGAAGCAGCGAAATTTTTGTATACAGCAAAGCCCATTTTAGTTTCCCACATTGCTACATGTTCCAAAACAATGTCTGTTGCGTAGCGATTGTATTGCCTTTCACTAGCGACGTCACATAAATGTTGCAAGGCCTTGTAGTGTCGGTGATAACGGACAGGGCAACGGAAGCGACTGCATGTAACAATATTAAGCATAAAAGCTTTATTTTTAATATCTGTTTTAATTTTATTTCCAGCTTCTCTCGTAAATGTCTGTACTTCAACCAAGCTACAATCGTCCACGGTCTTNTCTTTATTTTTAATATCTGTTTTCATTTTATTTCCAGCTTCTCTCGTAAATGTCTGTACTTCAACCAAGCTACAATCGTCCACGGTCTTTGTCCTTAGTTTTCCTGCACATCCACATCTCGAAATCACTATTTACTCTTTGTGCTGAAGCAGCTGTTTCTGCGATTAGTAGAAAATGTCACAGAATAAAAATTGATCTTATTTTTCTCTATAAAGAATTGTAGTAGCCTGTATCCCTCTTACATCTCTGATCCATAGCTTTTTCTTTTGTGCACAGATAGCAAAAATTTCTCATTTTCTTATAACTTTATTTCTTGTCAGTACTTATATTATTATTCTGTTTTCAATCATTCTTAAACGCAATTGTACTCATGCTTATTTCATGTTCGTGTCTGACTTCCTGTAACTACATTATAGCTGTGTTTATATCTGCCATCACAAACATATACGCATCACCTAATATACATTATCATGCAAAATCGTATTCCGCATATCATAGTTTCAACCTCGGTTGGCATACTTCATTAGGATTTTTTTTTTTCAGTAGTAGATTTCATTTCGGTTCCATGGGTATTCCGGTGCAGTATTTTGAAATGAAACTTCTGTCCTTCATTTCACGACTTTAAATTACGTCTAAAATTTGGCTTCATGCATTTAAGTAAATAAATATTATTTGTGTAATAACCACTGAAAAACACAAGTGTATATTAAATTACAGTATTATAAATTACGAAGTATCTGATATCTAACTTATTTTTATAAATGGTTATTATAATTAAATTTATATACCACAATTTTTTTTATTCAATCCAATCTTGTACTCAGATAACATACATTGCTGAAGCTTCTGACATTTAAAACCAATGAAATATAAATTGAAATACATAATTTTTTATTTCTCTCACTAACTTATAATCAATTAAAGAAATGAGGAATTTTAGGAACCTTGCCAGCTGCACATATATATGTGTATGTGTGTACATATATATGTCATGATAGCTTATCTTTGGTTTGTTCATAGGATGTATTCGAAAACTCCGAGAATTTATTATCAAGTTATATAAAAGCGAGATAAATGTAAAATTGCGCAATACAATTTTCTGATTGTACAGTAAACAATCCTAACATAATTATATGCCAATCATATTAAAATATGCATTTATAGAGTACAGTAGTTAAAGTTTAGGTAGTCTACTATATCACAAATCCCTCAGATATGACCTAAAAGATTTATTTATTCAGGTGGTGCTATCTTCACTAACGGTGTACTAACGATTTCATAGTTTCTCAATTTAACACTGGCAGTGTGGGCTGTCAGCACAGCAGCTTGGAGATAATATGTAGCACTATAAAATTTAACTGTTACAATTTCTTAAATAGACGTACGTCAAATTTGAAACTTGTAGCAGTATGGGTCCCTTAACATGCAAAGTAAAACGTATCGTGCTTGGTGAAATACAGTCTACATGTGAAAACTTTTTTTAGGGGGAAAAACAAGAATACACACACATATGTAAACACAAAAACATAATTACGATATAATTATTTATTTCTTTCGGAGTAAAGGGCAAGAAGGCAATGAAGAAAACAATATAGCTAATATTCCTGGACTATTGGAAACATAGTCTTTTTCTCTTCGTAATTGCCAAATTTACGAAAACTTACCATATAAACCGAGAGAAACGTAGTGTTTCAGTGGCGAGACACAATTGTATATTTTTTCAGGTCAAAGACTATACTCCGGTCGATACCTTGTTTGAAAATGTTTTGAGGAAGAAATTTCTGAAATTTGTGTGGCAGACATTGCGAAATGATAAGAGTCAGGGCTGGATTAAAAAATAAGCAAAGTAAGCAATTACTTCGAATATTAAGAGAAAGATGGCCACCACAGAATCTTTAAAGACGGAAAATGTGGATATTTGCAGAATGGAAATTTCTCAGGGCAGCTTGAGTTCATCAGTCAGTTTTATCCATTTGCAACAGCTCACATTTCCAAGGTCCANATGGAAATTTCTCAGGGCAGCTTGAGTTCATCAGTCAGTTTTATCCATTTGCAACAGCTCACATTTCCAAGGTCCACGCACAAACTGTCTATTACGTAAAATATTCTGGTTATTTTAATTTATCAGTTTATTTAACACCAGATATGTCAAACATCTATCTGTTAAGTGTTGTACTTAGGCACTGAAAAGATGGATATTCTATTGAATGCTTTTGAAAATTTCAGGAAAAGAAAAACTATTCCGTTGAAGAAATGGCAATCAGGTATTACATTACATACCTGACATTTGTGAGCCTAACTCTTCAATATATAGGGGCCGTTCATTCGACAATGCCGCTAGCATGTTGGGGCATTATAACGGCATGCAGTAAATATTTTAGAAACAAACACGTTGGCTATAGGTGTTCCCTCTGCAGCCAATTCAATAGATCTCTGGCAGGCCGTCACTAAACCTGGTAGACCTGAGTGCTTTTAACTGCTGTCAAGAGGCCGTTTATTTATTTTCTTCGGTGCAGTTGTGCTATAGATTTTTGCTGCCTCAAACAGCTGGTAGAAATTTCTTAAAGGTTGTATTGTAAATGAAATCTCTCTCTGATACCAGATTGGAAGGCACATGCCTGAGCCCAAAATTGCAACAGCAGCAATTTTGAAATATTTTCTTACAATTTAAGAAGCATTATAATGTATAGCTGAAGACCAGAAACTAAACGGAGACACTAGAAGCTAAGTAAATAACACTGCAAATCAGATGCAACAGCTAGAATTCGTTTTTATCTTAAATTTTTGTATTGAGGTTTTACAAAACGTTCATTTGGTAACCATTTTCAACAGAATGAAGATGAGAACTTCGATCTGCATTAACAGACAATCTATGCATATCACGAGATGCATTTGAAATAAATAAAGCAGATGTAAAGGAATTTCTAAGAGATGTCGATTACAGGACAGCTCAGAATCTCAAATGTATCAGAAATATGGTACCCAATTATGGAAATGTACCGGAAGCATATATGAAAATCAGATATAAATATCGTATTAATACCTTTTAAACAATTGTTAAATTTTAAACTGAGATGAGTGGAAGATTAGATATATGCGAATAAATATCATAGATATTTTATTTTCATAAGTGATATGCCATATAACAGTACTTCATCTATTGAAATTGGAAGGTATTCTTATTATTTTCAGAACCTTCCCAGATAGCATGTACGCTTTGGGTAAGCTTACAATTTGTCTTCAAATTGCCTTGCCGAGCAAGATTGTCATCTCGTGTGTGATTCAAACTTGATTCAAGCCTAATTCCTTTCGACTGACACACCTTCTCCAATGGAAAGCTTTCAGATGGCTCGAAATGTACTTGCAGCTTGCAAAGGCAATCAGGCAGCAAATTTGCTACAAGCTTTACACGTGTGGTATAGTTAGTTTGATTCAAGCTTGAGTTGTTTGAAATACTCTTGCAATGGTGGTGAATGATTATGTGGAATATTTGGGACATACTTGAAGTGAAGAGATTTTGACTGCTCTTTGACAGAGCGGTCTTGAGAGCCGATGAAGGCGAAGTGAGGTGAGTATGGAGAAGCGCCGGAATGAAAGAGTGGGGGAAACGGCAGTTCCGAGCAAATACGCCGACCAGCGGCATCGTCTGGCACGATTCCCACTTGCTAAAAATTGGAGTGAATCGGCCGGGTATTCAACCAGGTTCGCCTTGGTGGGAGGCGAGCAGTCTAACCGCTCAGTCACGCCGCGGCCCCCTTTGGGCAAACATCATTGCTACACTATGTAGTCACAGAAAACCAAGTTTGAGACATGAAACAAACACGATAAACCAGCCGATAGTAGCTGTAGTCAAAATACACACATATAACATAAAACAAATCCCACAAGGAATTTTATAAAATAAATAACAAAATAGAAAATAAAAAATAAAATCACAGAGCGAATTAGCAACCGAAATAAAAAGAGAAACCAAGGTAAATGTAAATACAAATTAAGACAGCACAGACGAGTACAGAAACAAAGACAAAAAAAATGGCATTTGGAAATACGCACGCAATATTCTGAACTTCATAAAATAATCGTAGAACACAATATGGCGTGCNAAAAAAATGGCATTTGGAAATACGCACGCAATATTCTGAACTTCATAAAATAATCGTAGAACACAATATGGCGTGCGTATTTCCAAATGTAGTCATTTTCTTTCACGTTTTATCATCATTACTGGTTACAAACAGTTCAACTGAGCATCAATTTTCTCAGATAAAGCATATTAGAAATCGCTGCCTAACAATATGTAACAATGCATGTTGGTTGTATCTCTACTAAATAAAGAAGCAGATGTATGACGTAAGATGAAATTAGTTTTGGGAATCTGAATCGAAGACTTAGAATTACATAAAAAGAGAGAAAACTTTTCAAATACTAATGGAATGGAAGGAAGGATTTAAAAATAACATTGTTTTCCAACTTACTACAAGTTTTGTTACATTTCAAAACATTCAATTTTAATTGACAATTTATACTTTGAATTATAGGTGTAGGGGGGCAAAAAATATTTTCAATGTTTACGGCACATAACAGTATTAATCTGGCCCTGATAGCAGCTATTTCGAGGGTTTTAACCTTTTCCGTTTTCTCCTACGGTAACCCNAAAAAAATGGCATTTGGAAATACGCACGCAATATTCTGAACTTCATAAAATAATCGTAGAACACAATATGGCGTGGGTATTTCCAAATGTAGTCATTTTCTTTCACGTTTTATCATCATGACTGGTTACAAACAGTTCAACTGAGCATAAATTTTCTCAGATGAAGCATATTAGAAATCGCTGCCTAACAATATGTAACAATGCATGTTGGTTGTATCTCTACTAAATAAAGAAGCAGATGTATGACGTAAGATGAAATTAGTTTTGGGAATCTGAATCGAACACTTAGAATTACAAAAAAAGAGAGAAAACTTTTCAAATACTAATGAAATTGAAGGAAGGATTTAAAAATAACATTGTTTTCCAACTTACTACAAGTTTTGTTACATTTCAAAACATTCAATTTTAATTGACAATTTATACTTTGAATTATAGGTGTATGGGGGCAAAAAATATTTTCAATGTTTACGGCACATAACAGTATTAATCTGGCCCTGATAGCAGCTATTTCGAGGGTTTTAACCTTTTCCGTTTTCTCCTACGGTAACCCGAAGTTGCATCGCATGACGTCCACCTACTCTTGGTATTGCTATGTCTGAAGCCATAACAATCGTCTTGTGACTCGTTCCGTTTCTTTTTACTGCATATATTAGTTAACGCATACGCTTGTATTTATTTTCTTTCATATACTTGAATACCCTCTTCTAGACAGTTGCATTTAAAGAGTTAATCAAAGGTTATTGTCTGATGTTCTAACACTCCGTCTTCGCAAGTTGCGGTGTCATGACAAACGATTTGAAACGAGTTTTAAGAATTCCGTGTTTATATTTCTAGAGCTCTTTCTTCAAGCATTATCAAGTGTTACTTGATAAAATCTTACTTGTATGCCTTTCAACACAATAGAGGGTGGTAAAGAAAAACTTACTCTTAGTTGTTTCTATCNTGATAAAATCTTACTTGTATGCCTTTCAACACAATAGAGGGTGGTAAAGAAAAACTTACTCTTAGTTGTTTCTATCTTAAAACGGATTTTACATCGATGTTATTCAAGTACCCATTTTTGTTTTAAGTATGGAGTATATTAAATGGTTTTATTGTATGATATTAATGATAATTCCATTTAAAGAAACATATCATTTATAAAGCAGTATTCATCACATTACTTTTTAGCGTAAATATGAGCATTTCAAACCTAAAACATTTATTCCTACCAATTTTTAAGTGTTATTTTAAACAAAGTTTGGCTTCAATAAAGTCTTTTTTGAAGTCACGGAGCTGTGCATGTTGCAATTAATTTGAAAAATTATAGTTGGTTCACCTGCGGCNATAAAGTCTTTTTTGAAGTCACGGAGCTGTGCATGTTGCAATTAATTTGAAAAATTATAGTTGGTTCACCTGCGGCTATTTTCAATTTAAATTTGATCTTAAAAGATAAAACTGTTATACAGATGAACCGCACAACCAATGAACCGCACAACCAATTTACAAGAAACTTTCTTCGCGACATTCTTATTACATGAGCACTCTAACTCCAATTCAGTGAAATCAATCAGCGAAATAACATTCACTGAAAGTCAGTTGATAAGCTTCTGCCCACTGACAAATCAAGGAAATGAACTGGGAACAAGTGACTTTTGGCATTGCAATTCTCAACATTCAGTGGGAATCACAAATAATTCAGTGAAATTCAGCCATAATATAAATAAGTTATCAGGCACTGATCACCAATCGCTCAATTTTCACTATTTTCACTTGTTTGACTCGATTTTCACTGTTTCGTTATTAGAGTGAGGCATAAATTTGAGCTTTACTCTAAAATCTTAATTAATTACAAGCTTATATTTGAACGAAAAATGATATGCTTTTGAAATTCCTACAGTTCGTTCCATTTTTTAAAAATTAATTTCCCCCATTTATTACTATATATTTTTTTGCAATATTATTCTATATCACAACGAAAAAGCGTAAAATAAGCTAAAAGCTTATAAAATAATTCTAGCTTGTCAAACGCTCATAAAAACGAAGCCTCGCGATCGAAACATAATGTCTTAGTGACTCTAGCTAGATATCGGGATCACATTTCATNGCTCATAAAAACGAAGCCTCGCGATCGAAACATAATGTCTTAGTGACTCTAGCTAGATATCGGGATCACATTTCATATAACATTGTTTAAACCTAATTTTGTTTTATTTCTTTGGAAACTTGCTAATTTTCTTCTATTTACATAGTTTTTCCGCTACCTTACGATTATTGATTATTTCTTAAAAATATTATAACATACCATTATTTGATTTGTCTGTTTTTCGCAGTTTTAAATTCGTTAAACTTTTTATGTTTTTGAGCTACGATGATTTCACCTGTTTATCTAAACTTTTACTTCCGTAACAATATTCTATACATTTTAGTGTGAGGATTTTTTCTCTCTTTCTCAAAATTTTAAAACAACTCAATATTTTCCCCTGCACTTCTCACTCATTAATCCTTCAGTTTTCCATAGATATGCTATTTATTTACAATCTGATTTGTTTCATAATTACAAATTTTATACGTGCAATTTTAATATTACAGAATTTTTATCAATCAATTTCNACAATCTGATTTGTTTCATAATTACAAATTTTATACGTGCAATTTTAATATTACAGAATTTTTATCAATCAATTTCTGTGAATATGTCCCAGTAGCAATAGTACCTTAAGTGATCTAAATTATCTTTGTTATATCAGGCTTTAAAGGGTTCAGCATGTATTGGTTTGCAGTAAAATTGTAAAAAGTTCACAACCACTTTATTCACTGCTGTTAATCTTGATATTATTATGTCGTTTTAATTATATTTGTTGGTTTTACAACTGTAACTTATCTGTAAAAAAAAAAGTTTCAGCTCCAAGGTATGCTAACTGATTTACAATGGCCTAGCTTTGTTTATTGTCTTCTGTAAGTTACATTTTAATAAAATTATTTCGCAATTTTTATAAATTTTAAATAAAAAGTTAACTTTTACTTGGAAAATGAAATATTTTTATTTATAAAATGAAATTTATTTGTATAAGTACGAATTTTAAAATCAAGCAGTTAATGCTTTTTTAACCCCCTTCAAAATATAGAAACAACACTAGTTGTGTAAATTTACAAGTTGCTCTCGACTTAAAGAATATATATTTCCGAGTTTCTTCTCAACAAATGCAAATTTTCTGCGGGATTTTATGCATTGAATTTTGATTACGACGTTCTTTCTAAATTCTCCAAGAGGTGAAAGTCTGCGTTGGACGGCCCGGCGTGCACCGTGCTTGGATGGTAATCCACTTCTACTCCCCACTCACCCTTCCCCCTGCACGGCAGTTCCTCCCTTATTCTCTTGATAGTGCGTAGCCNACAATCTGATTTGTTTCATAATTACAAATTTTATACGTGCAATTTTAATATTACAGAATTTTTATCAATCAATTTTTGTGAATATGTCCCAGTAGCAATAGTACCTTAAGTGAGCTAAATTATCTTTGTTATATCAGGCTTTAAAGGGTTCAGCATGTATTGGTTTGCAGTAAAATTGTAAAAAGTTCACAACCACTTTATTCACTGCAGTTAATCTTGATATTATTATGTCGTTTTAATTATATTTGTTGGTTTTAAAACTGTAACTTATCTGTAAAAAAAAAGTTTCAGCTCCAAGGTATGCTAACTGATTTACAATGGCCTAGCTTTGTTTATTGTCTTCTGTAAGTTACATTTTAATAAAATTATTTCGCAATTTTTATAAATTTTAAATAAAAAGTTAACTCTTACTTGGAAAATAAAATATTTTTATTTATAAAATGAAATTTATTTGTATAAGTACGAATTTTAAAATCAAGCAGTTAATGCTTTTTTAACCCCCTTCAAAATATAGAAACAACACTAGTTGTGTAAATTTACAAGTTGCTCTCGACTTAAAGAATATATATTTCCGAGTTTCTTCTCAACAAATGCAAATTTTCTGCGGGATTTTATGCATTGAATTTTGATTACGACGTTCTTTCTAAATTCTCCGAGAGGTGAAAGTCTGCGTTGGACGGCCCGGCGTGCACCGTGCTTGGATGGTAATCCACTTCTCCTCCCCACTCACCCTTCCCCCTGCACGGCAGTTCCTCCCTTATTCTCTTGATAGTGCGTAGCCGGTACGTGCCCGCAGCCGGCTCCATTACCAGAGCCAGAACGCTGGCGAGATCTGCATGCAGGTCCTATTGCCCAGGCCCGCACGCTCTAAAACCCCCCCAACACTCAGGGGCTTCGCCGGCTCACCCAGATCTTGGCGGGCGGTGACGCGGAGTGGTTGAGAAAAAGGACGCCCGGGGGAAGGGGTGACGCTGGCTGTAGTTGACGTCGAAACCAGATCGGGGGTGGGTGGCGAGGAATTTCTTCCCTCTCTCCTGCACCCTTCTCAACGCCACCCAACTCTCTCCCTCCCTCCCACACTCTCTTCACTATCTGCAGGCGTCAAGTGCTATTTGGGCGTCGACCGGCGTCAAAGCTTTCATATGCAAACAAGCGCCAGGGACCTTTCCGAACAGCGAGCCCTACCATGAGCCCCCCCAACACACACACACACGCACGCCCCCTACCTTGCTCGCGCCGAGTTACTTTACAAATACCGCACAGCCCGCCCGCCGGGGGGAGGGAGCAAACCTGCGAACTACAGCCACTATCCCGGGACACACACACGCGCGCGTGTCTGTGTAGCGGGGAAATCCCCGTGCCTTGTAAATAAATAGCGGCACGTAGTTGCGAAACACGGCTTCCATCACACGTGCTATCTTTACATCGGGGTTCATTCAGCGCTTTGAGCGCAGCTGAATACGGGTACCGCGTCAAAGACATTAAGTCGCATCTAGCGTAATTCCATGAATGGCTTTTCAGAACTGAAAAAAAAAATAATAACAACTCTCGAATATTCTTTCGGAAAGTTTTTAAAAATATACTGATTAAAGGAGTTATTTAAAAACTCCAAAATAAATATATGAAAATTAATTTTGACGGAGATACATTTCGCATTAATGAATACCTCCGTTATTAAACATATCATTATAAAAAATNGAGATACATTTCGCATTAATGAATACCTCCGTTATTAAACATATCATTATAAAAAATTCTACGACAGTGTTTTCTCAGCTGTAGATATACAAATGTATTGACATTTACCTTGATAATACAATCTGTAGTTATACACTCTATAGTTATTATGGTTTTAAGAGTTATAAATGTTAAACNACATTTACCTTGATAATACAATCTGTAGTTATACACTCTATAGTTATTATGGTTTTAAGAGTTATAAATGTTAAAACTTGAATTAAAAAAAAAAATTGTTAATTCAGCTTTTCTTGTTATGTAATAAGCCTTCCTGCATTATAGTAATATTATTCGTTTATTTTGTGACTCACGCAAGATGAAGAAAANACATTTACCTTGATAATACAATCTGTAGTTATACACTCTATAGTTATTATGGTTTTAAGAGTTATAAATGTTAAACCTTGAATTAAAAAAAAAATTGTTAATTCAGCTTTCCTTGTTATGTAATAAGCCTTCCTGCATTATAGTAATATTATTCGTTTATTTTGTGACTCACGCAAGATGAAGAAAATTATAGGACTGGCAATTTATTCGCTACAATATGAAGAATATGATTTCTATGTAATCTACAATGATCCAAAGGTTATGTTATCAATGGGACACTATGGTGTTAAACATAATGACCTACACAGACTCATGTGTGACGGAGTGTGACGACACGAAAAGGTAAAATGAGTGTGAAAAACAAGGTAGGGATAATGAAAGTATTTACTAAACAATAACGGGTTTTTGTTTTTACAGTAATACAATAAGGCAACGTGGTAACTATAGTATAATGCAATTTTAATTTTTGTTTGTTTTACCTGGCCAAATATAAAGACACACATGTTATATGAAATCCCTGTATGCAACATTTAAAATTATCAACATTAAATGATTTTAATATATTCTGACTGGAAAAGGTGAAACGAACGGGACAAAAACCATCTAAATATAAGTAGAAAACAAAACCCCCTCCTGGTGGCCCACGGCTATACCAAAGTCAATGGAAAAGTAATGGCACGACACACACGAAGGTAGCAGTCAAAAAAGAAATTTCAAATAGTACTCCTTGACTTCGGGCTTGATGGCGCACCTGTAAGAAAACGCAATTCATAAACAAGAACGAAAACTTAGGAAAAGGCTTAAGGGGAAAAGGCGCCTCAAGGTAGCGGATTGTACCAGCTTGCAGTCTGGTACCCTTACAGTAATAACCATACTAGTTTGCTCAGACCTGACATAAATATTGCATTTTACTGGCAGACGAAAAATAACCACCCCGTGAAAAAAAAACGGTAATAAGCTAAATCAAGAACAATTGGCCAAAGCCGGGAAAATATCTGCCTCCAATAATATTTAAAAAAAAACCCAGAGCATACAAAACATTCTTTATTTACAACGTCGCCGCTAAATGCATTTTAACAGATTTTTTTATAATAATTGCTCAAAATTGCTACCACTGACAGTAACGCAAGCTTGGTAGCGTCAGTGGAGTGATTGGTGAACCGATTCAAATATGCCGGGTATTTCACAAACGCGTGCAGCCGCATAGGATAGTCGAGCGACGAGGTCTTCAATGGAATCAACTAGAGTCTCGTAAGTGAGGGCTTTAAAATGCCCCCAAAGGAACAAATCGAGACTCGATAAAAAGGCATTTAGCGGCGACGTTGTAAATAAACAATTTTTTGCATGTCATGTTTTATGTTTGTGTTTGTGCCTCAACGCGTCACTTCCGCCCATATATCCGTATACAATAATGGTTTTTTTTAGTGAGCTCTACCACCCCTCAAAGTTTGTCCCATGATTATAGAATCATCTTGTATATACAAATTCACCCCCTCTTCCAGGGCGACTCACGCTCCCCTGAATCGCGCGGCACAAGGTTCGTCGGCAGCAAAGGGGGCGAAGCCAACTCGAGGGAACAGCCTCACAATCAACTGAGGCCTAGCTAAGTCTTTGTCCGCTGAACATGCAGCTCGTAGCTTCAGCGGCGGCAACGACTGGGGGCCACCAAATTACACTCAATGACGGAAAATTTTTTGCATCCTGATAACTTAGCACCCAAAACTGTTCAGTTCAAGCAAGTTCAGACGGCGAATATGGAAACGTGCGTACGCCACGTTACAGTTAAATGACTCCAGCTTTCATTTTATAAATTTTCAAGATACACGTACTTGTTCATGCATAGTATGTGATCTAGGTTAGCTTACACAGAATATTATCAATCGTGTAAGAAAGGTCAAATAATTTAAAACTGTTTCTATCATAGAAACACGCAGCTTCAGTTCACAAGAACTAATATTTAAATAACNACTAAACAATAACGGGTTTTTGTTTTTACAGTAATACAATAAGGCAACGTGGTAACTATAGTATAATGCAATTTTTATTTTTGTTTGATTTACCTGGCCAAATATAAAGACACACATGTTATATGAAATCCCTGTGTGCAACATTTAAAATTCTCAACATTAAATGATTTTAATATATTCTGACTGGAAAAGGTGAAACGAACGGGACAAAAACCATCTAAATATAAGTAGAAAACAAAACCCCCTCCTGGTGGCCCACGGCTATACCAAAGTCAATGGAAAAGTAATGGCACGACACACACGAAGGTAGCAGTCAAAAAAGAAATTTCAAATAGTACTCCTTGACTTCGGGCTTGATGGCGCACCTGTAAGAAAACGCAATTCATAAACAAGAACGAAAACTTAGGAAAAGGTTTAAGGGGAAAAGGCGCCTCAAGGTAGCGGATTGTACCAGCTTGCAGTCTGGTACCGTTACAGTAATAACCATACTAGTTTGCTCAGACCTGACATAAATATTGCATTTTACTGGCAGACGAAAAATAACCACCCCGTGAAAAAAAAAATGGTAATAAGCTAAATCAAGAACAATTGGCCAAAGCCGGGAAAATATCTGCCTCCAATAATATAAAAAAAAAACCCAGAGCATAAATTGGTGCGCGTTGTCGTAGAACCCTATAATTACTTCTTACGAACAGAAATATGAGCTGAAGCATCCATGACGACCCCACGGAATTGAGTGACCTCCAAGTGCCGCGAGGCCCGGTTTATATACAAGGTGATTCTAAAATCATGGGGCAAACTTTGAGGGGTGGTAGAGCTCACTAAAACAAACAATTATTGTATAGGAATATATGTGTGGAAGTGACGCGTTGAGGCACAAACACAAACATAACACATGACATGCAAAACATTCTTTATTTACAACGTCGCCGCTAAATGCCTTTTAACAGATTTTTTTTATAATAATTGCTCAAAATTGCTACCACTGACAGTAACGCAAGCTTGGTAGCGTCAGTGGAGTGATTGGTGAACCGATTCAAATATGCCGGGTATTTCACAAACGCGTGCAGCCGCACAGGATAGTCGAGCGACGAGGTCTTCAATGGATTCAACTAGAGTCTCGTAAGTGAGGGCTTTAAAATGCCCCCAAAGGAACAAATCGAGACTCGATAAAAAGGCATTTAGCGGCGACGTTGTAAATAAACAATTTTTTGCATGTCATGTTTTATGTTTGTGTTTGTGCCTCAACGCGTCACTTCCGCCCATATATCCGTATACAATAATGGTTTTTTTTAGTGAGCTCTACCACCCCTCAAAGTTTGTCCCATGATTATAGAATCATCTTGTATATACAAATTCACCCCCTCTTCCAGGGCGACTCACGCTCCCCTGAATCGCGCGGCACAAGGTTCGTCGGCAGCAAAGGGGGCGAAGCCAACTCGAGGGAACAGCCTCACAATCAACTGAGGCCTAGCTAAGTCTTTGTCCGCTGAACATGCAGCTCGTAGCTTCAGCGGCGGCGACGACTGGGGGCCACCAAATTACACTCAATGACGGAAAAATTTTTGCATCCTGATAACTTAGCACCCAAAACAGTTCAGTTCAAGCAAGTTCAGACGGCGAATATGGAAACGTGCGTACGCCACGTTACAGTTAAATGACTCCAGCTTTCATTTTATAAATTTTCAAGATACACGTACTTGTTCATGCATAGTATGTGATCTAGGTTAGCTTACACAGAATGTTATCAATCGTGTAAGTAAGGTCAAATAATTTAAAACTGTTTCTATCATAGAAACACGCAGCTTCAGTTCACAAGAACTAATATTTAAATAACNAAGGTCAAATAATTTAAAACTGTTTCTATCATAGAAACACGCAGCTTCAGTTCACAAGAACTAATATTTAAATAACATTGTGCATTAAAGTTATGTAATGATTATATTAATTCAGACATAACAGAGAATATTTGCAAATTTTTTAAACACCAGGTCAATGCCGTTGTCACTTTCGACGATACTGTTTCTTTGTGAGCGTTTATTAATGACCTTCGAATTCGTGAAGTTATTTATATTACAGTTGACACATCAAGAACAAAAAGATGCAGTGTATATCTCCAATCAACATCGAATATCTAGTACGAACTGCAAAAGCTATTTTAAAAAGTGTGTTTCCCCTTTTTAATATAAAAAAATTTTACTTTCAAACCATTACCATTTTACGTGTTCCCGTAAGAACTCTTGGGTGAGCCAAAGAAAGCGAATTCTTACTAGTATAGTGAAGTGCCACAGAGGAAGGACAGGCACCTGTTCGTCCCTAACGCAGTCTCGGTATTAACGTTTCGGTCAACACAAATCCGTTATACCGAGCGACGTGGTGCAGTGGTAGACCACTTGACTCGTATTCGGAAGGACATGGGTTCGATTACCGGTCCAGTCATCTTGATTGAGGTATTCAGATGGTTTCCCGAAATTTCTCTAGACGAATGTTGGGATTCTTCCTTACAACAAGCTACGGTCCATTCCTACCCCGTTTCAGCTTATTTGAACAACTTGCTAAGTTTCCAACGACTTCGATGTCGACGAGAAATTAACCCCTTCGACATACCTAATATTTTATTGCACATAAATGTTAGTGTAGGTACTGAAGTTTTTCTAACATGACATCTGGAGGACGATGTAATTCTTGGAGTGTCAAAATTTTCNATGTTAGTGTAGGTACTGAAGTTTTTCTAACATGACATCTGGAGGACGATGTAATTCTTGGAGTGTCAAAATTTTCATTTTGAACGAATTTTCTGTTTTTCTTTTATCTTCTTTTTTCCCAAGTTGAAGTCTACCGGAGTACAGAAACAATTNATTTTGAACGAATTTTCTGTTTTTCTTTTATCTTCTTTTTTCCCAAGTTGAAGTCTACCGGAGTACAGAAACAATTTTCGGAAATCATACATCTTTATGCTCTCACAAAAAATACTTCCGTTAATTATGATACTTAAAACCGCGTTCGTGCGTAGTGTCTGACAAAACTTAAATGTCTAGTTTGTAGATTTTATTGAATGAAAAATTATGTTTCAAATTTTTTATGGATATATTACTACAGGTGATTGCAATAAGCATTTTATGCTACGGTAAATTTCGTCCAGGCCATTCATGCAACTTTTTCCAAGTCACTCAAAGGCCTTCAATAAAGGCGCTGTAGCCACGAAGTTGGGTTAAGTCAGAAAAATAATTTCAGAACACAGTGGAACGTGACTGTAGCTGTTACGCCGAGACGTCATTGTGACTCGCCTCCAAGTCGGGTGAAATTTGGAACATGTTTACGCCATGGTGATGATACAAAACGCAGGGTATTACCTAGAATTCCTTCTCTTCCTGGGACCTCAAGACGAACCGACAATATGTATCTTCATTGAGGCATGCCGACCGCCAATGCGAGAATTCCTTAAGCCTTCGGAGTGAAGTGGAGTGAAGAGATTTCGGCGGCTCTTAACATCGAGGTCTTGAGAGCTGATGAGGGTGGAGTGAGGGGAACATGGAGCAGCGCCGGAATGCAAGGGCGGAGGAAACGGGAAATCCCCGAGAAAACCCGCTGACCAGTGGCATCGTCCGATACGATTCCCACGTACGGAAATCCGGGAGCGACCCCCCCCCCCCNCCCCCGCCAGGAATTGAACCCGGTTGGCCTAGGTGGGAGGCGAACCCCTATCAGCCTTCGGTTGTTAAGTTGTTTCCTAATTCCCGTAAATTGTGGGACATGATCCTTACTTTATGATCATCCCTCTGAAGTGAATCATAGAGTCGCTGTTACTATTTTTATTATTTGTCTACTTATCGTACGTGTTAACTGCAAGGGAGTAGTTTTATGTCTGTTTTATGTAATGAGAAACGCTTGATTGAAAAAAACATTCAACCTCCAGTGTACAGAATACAAACTCAAACAAAAATTAATGCAATTCCGAAATTTAACTGCTAAAGGTGTTGATATATGCGTTCAAAATGAAATGTATACTACTTTTGTCATTCAGTTTGCAATATACCAATTAAATTACTTTTATTATTTCAAAATATAACATAGTTATTTTGAAGGAATGTAAACATGAAATGTTAGGCGGAAACTAGCAAGATTTCACACATTGCTAAAATACAGTATTAATTTTTAAACCTCGACAAACAGTAAATTCTGTCTCCACTTTAATGTTTTGTGGTCATCAAACATCATAAAGGATGTTGAATGGAAGCCACGCAACTCTCATAACTATTTCACAAAGAAATATCATTATTCGAACATAAAAAACGTAATTTGAATATAATTTNGCCACGCAACTCTCATAACTATTTCACAAAGAAATATCATTATTCGAACATAAAAAACGTAATTTGAATATAATTTGTCTCATTCAATTTTACTTGGTAAACAAACGGAACTCACAAATCACCATAGAAAGAAAGTGTTTAAAATGCAAGACACTATAAACGAAAAATTATAANTAAACAAACGGAACTCACAAATCACCATAGAAAGAAAGTGTTTAAAATGCAAGACACTATAAACGAAAAATTATAAAATGACTTGTCAGTAAGACAGAAAAAAACGGCGATTGGAGGCAAAATCAACAGCGGTTTAGTACACGCAGGAGAAACAGTGTTTGAACGCATTGGTGGAGGAAATTGCAGTACCCGAGAAATACCTCGGGTCAATGAAAACCTCACTTACGATTACAAACTGAGAAAATCACAACACTGGTGCGCTTACGACTAGAATTCCTGGGAGCCCTGAATGCTAATAGCATTACATTCTACCTGTTACTTTGACATTTTGCCTTGACTGATGTTTAATATCGGGTACACTAGCTTGCAAGTTCCCTATTCTAACGCTGGATTAGAACATATTTCCAATGCTGGCTAGAACACGGCATTAAAAAATGACAATGCAGAACTTATTTCGAAGCTAATAGAAACTGAGGCAGTGTCACGTAAAAGGGGATGACTTAAAAAAGGCATGCTTCAGCCAATACGTCATGAAAAGCTAGTTCACGTATAAAGGAAGCCAATAAACGTACTACCAACAAACGTGGTACGACAAGCGTTGTATAGGCGCGTTGTTAGCGTAGGAGATCTAGCACCATTGTATAGCAAGAGAATCGTAAAGTTTACCCAGACTACCGCAGTCATCTAGAGTTCCTGTCTTGGGCAGCAGAATGTATTGCTATAGGCCGTTCACAGTAAAGTGAGCATTTTTGAGGTCCTAGTTACTTTTTCGTTTCTGCCATTTTTTTAATCCTTTAAACACCTTTTCAAAATAAATATTGCCATGTAAGTAATAAACACATTGTGTATATTCCACCGCACTCGAAAGTTAACTTCCAAGGCTGAAATTCTACTAATCCTACTAATATTATAATTGCGAAAACATGTGTGAATGTTTGTTACCACTCAGCTCCATAACGGCAGAACGGATTTTGATGAAATTTGGTACGTAGGTAACTTAGGTCCTGAAATAGGACATGNACTCAGCTCCATAACGGCAGAACGGATTTTGATGAAATTTGGTACGTAGGTAACTTAGGTCCTGAAATAGGACATATAATCATTTTTATCCCGGATAATTGTATGGTTCCTGTGGAATAACAACAAAACGTTATTCTGCAACGGCTGGGAACGTGACAGAAATATATTTTCCTCTGGTATCTGAGTTTATCAGGCAGGCCAATAACCTCTGAAATGGCTTAACGACTGCTATCAATCGATAAAAACTGGGACAAAATGTTTAACTTGCTCTCCGAAGCCCGGAAGTGTTCAAATGTTATACCACTAAACGGTCACCCATCCAAATGTGTGCCGCTGGGAACGTTGCTTAACTTAGGTGATCGATTAAGATCCTTGAGCCAAGCGTAAAATGTAGTACATAGGTAAACTTATTTCTATAGCCTTAACTTAATGAAACTCACGTTTTTATTTTCATACATCGACGCTGGAAAGCGGAAATGTGGTAGCTACTCAATAGTTGCTCAGATACACTCCAAAAACCATACTCTACTTCTTGGCTAGCGGGTAAAAAATGTTTTGTTCCTTTTGGGTTTGCCGTAATCAGTCTAAAACCTAGGCCAACATAGTATAATTTTATAATTCTGTTTTGACATAAATGAATTGTCTTTTCCCAATTTATTTATTGGCGTATCACTGTAAAACTTAATTTAACCCGGGCGAAGCCAGCCCAGTTCGCTATTAATATATACTTTTTGACTACTAGCTTACCCGGCCACGCGTTTCTGTGGCTAAAACAATTTTGATTCCATTCATTTCTGTGAAATTAATTGAAAGAAGTATATGTATTTTCAAAATCTTTAGACAATCGAAAAAAAAAAACTTTGAGAACAACAAACTGAAATGTTCAAACAGACAGCTGTCAACAAAGGCGCTTCCTGACAGCGAAAGCAATGTAAAAATGAGCTTTTTACAGATTTTAGTACCTTTGCAGGTAATACAGATAAAAAAGGAAAGGTGCACAAACACTCGGGGGAACGAAAGGAATGTTTATAAAAAAACAGAATGAAAATTGATTAATTTTTTCGGGAGTTATACGCGTCCAAACAAACGAACACTATATATATATATAATATGTATATTATAAATTATATAAACCCACCGTGTAAAGGCTACAACCGACAAAGTGAGCACTTCTGAAAGCCCTCTGATCTGGAATAATCTATATGTATATATATATGTATANCCCAGTTCGCTATTAATATATACTTTTTGACTACTAGCTTACCCGGCCACGCGTTTCTGTGGCTAAAACAATTTTGATTCCATTCATTTCTGTGAAATTAATTGAAAGAAGTATAATTATTTTCAAAATCTTTAGACAATCGAAAAAAAAAAACTTTGAGAACAACAAACTGAAATGTTTAAACAGACAGCTGTCAACAAAGGCGCTTCCTGACAGCGAAAGCAATGTAAAAATTAGCTTTTTACAGATTTTAGTACCTTTGCAGGTAATACAGATAAAAAAGGAAAGGTGCACAAACACTCGGGGGAACGAAAGGAATGTTTATAAAAAAACAGAATGAAAATTGGTTAATTTTTTCGGGAGTTATACGCGTCCGAACAAACGAACACTATATATATATATATATATATATAATATGTATATTATAAATAATATAAACCCACCGTGTAAAGGCTACAACCGGCAAAGTGAGCACTTCTGAAAGCCCTCTGATCTGGAATAATCTATATGTATATATATATGTATATATATAATTCAAATTGAGAGGGCTTTCAGAAGTGCTCACCTTGCCGATTGTAGCCTATACACGGTGGGTGGCATGGCCGCTGACACCCCCCTTCCCCCTCGCAGGCAGGAGGCCAGGTGAGAGTAACAGCAAGCGTCTTTTGAAGTTGTCGGCGAGGGAAGCGCACGTGGGCATTGTGCCGCACACGGCATTGTGCGTGTCGCGGCCTCCAGACAGCCGGCGACATCCATCATCTCGCGCCGCGCACAAGGAGTGGATGCTGTGGAAATGGACCGGAACCGGGCAAGGTGCCCATCCGTCACCCGGAGCGCACGGTTCCTCAACCCTCCACGAGCCGCTCCTGAGCGGTGTGGCCGCCAAGTCGCGTGACTTCTCCCCCGAGGCGCTAATGCACCTCGGCACTCTCTCTTCTCGGCGGTTCCCGCTTCTTTTACTCGCTCTCTCCCCTCCTTCCCCGCTTCCTCATAATCCTTGCGAACCTTTTCTTTCTCCCGGAAAGGCAAGGACTCGAGCAACGTGCGATATTTCACCTACTTTCCGTTCATCTTTTCTCAGCCCTGTAATTGCCTGCTGCGGACCCAGTTTTAAACTAAGGAATAGTTGTTTCACCACTGCAACAACTGATTGCCAAGAGGGAATCCATGTTCTTGAGAGAAGAAGATTTTATGAATAGAAAAAGCTAATTTTAATTTCATAATTTATAAACAGTTTTAGTTTAGTAAAACATTATTTAATATTTTCCTTGAATTATTTGTAACAGTTAGTAAACATTTTGTGTTAACTTTTTCGCCTACTTTGGAGTAAATAAATGCTTATGTGATCACTTCCCTGTCTGTGTATCTGTGAGTGTCTGTCGTGTGCCTTAGTTGTGTCTGTGTGTGTCTGAGCATTAATGTGTACCCCACCCCTCTTCAATTTTTTAACGCGTTAACCGAATTTCACCAAACTCGGTACACATATAATACCAAGAAATGAAACCTTGCTCTTATAGTTTTTGACCACGCCGGGCACTTACATTCAAAATGGTGGCCATTTTGAAATTTAGGGTGATATGTCATATAACGGAAACCATTCAACCGATTTTTACCAAATTTTGTATGTTGACAGCGCAAGTTGTAAGCATTAAATGCAGAGGTGAATATTGTTGTTGGTCCACAGTTTTGGAAGATAGCCTTACGTGAAAAAATAAAGCTTTTAAATTATATCTCGAAAACTTCTTAACCTTTATTAGTTAAATTTGGCACGTAAGAAATACTATGTTAGGCCTAATAAATTTGAAGAATTACAATTTATTAAGCACTTATTTTCAAAGTAGTGGCTATTTAGATATTTTAGCGTAGTATGCTATAACATAAAAAATATTTAATCAATTCTAATTTAATTTTGAATGCTGGGATTATATATAAAAAATATAAAATATTTCTACACGTAGTCTCTTTTGTCATCCATTTTGTAAGATAGTACCTCACGAACAAATTAAGTTTTTATGTCATATCTCGGGAAAAAATTCTCCGATTCCTACTAAATAAAGAAAACAATTAGTACTGTGGCAGGTAATGTTAACTGATATGTTTGAGGTATGTAAGAAACGTAGTTGAAAATGGCGGCCATATAGTTATTTCAATTTTGTATTTTATATCGTCGACATCATGTAAATAATTCCAACGAATCTTTGTATGATGTGTGCATATATTACAACAATAAAATGTGTACATTGTCGTGTAACGCATTTTGAGTAGGAGCCTTGCTGACCCCCTTCGCGAGCGCCTACCAGTTGACACGTGTCACGAGGCAGGTGAACACCCNTTTCCGTTCATCTTTTCCCAGCCCTGTAATTACCTGCTGCGGACTCAGTTTTAAACTAACGAATAGTTGTTTTACCACTGCAACAACTGATTGCTTAGAGCGAATCCAAGTTATTGAGAGAAGAAGATTTTATGAAGAGAAAAAGCTAATTTTAATTTAATCATTTATAAACAGTTTTAGTTTAGTAAAAAATTATTTAATATTTTCCTTAATTTTTTTTAACAGTTAGTAAACATTTCGTGTTTACTTTTTCGCCTACTTTGAAGTAAAGAAATGCTTATGTGATCACTTCCCTGTCTGTGTTTTTGCATGTGCCTTAGTTGTGTCTGTGTGTGTCTGAGCATTACTGTGTACCCCACCCCCCTTCAATTTTTTAACACGTCAACCGAATTTCACCAAACTCGGTACACATATAATACCAAGAAATGAAACCTTGCTCTTATAGTTTTTGACCACGCCGGGCACTTACATTCAAAATGGTGGCCATTTTGAAATTTAGGGTGGTATGTCATATATCGGAAACCATTCAACCGATTTTGACCAAATTTTGTATGTTTACAGCGCAAGTTGTAAGCATTAAATGCAGAGGTGAATATTGTTGTTGGTCCACCGTTTTGGAAGAAAGCCTTACGTGAAAAAATAAAGCTTTTAAATTATATCTCGAAAACTCCTTAGCCAAATTTGGCACGTAAGAAATACTATGTTAGGCCAAATAAATTTGTAGAATTACAATTTATTAAGCACTTATTTTCAAAGTAGTGGCTATTTAGATATTTTAGCATAGTATGCTATAACATATAAAATATTTAATCAATTCTAATTTAATTTTGAATGCTGGGATTATATATAAAAATATAAAATATTTCTACACGTAGTCTCTTTTGTCATCCATTTTGTAAGATAGTACCTCACGAATAAATAAAGTTTTTATGTCATATCTTGGGAAAAAATTATCCGATTCCTATGAAATAAAGAAAACAATTAGTACTGTGGCAGGTAATGTTAACTGATATGTTTGAGGTATGTTAGAAACGTAGTTGAAAATGGTGGCCATATAGTTATTTCAATTTTGTATGTTATATCGTCGACATCATGTAAATAATTCCAATGAATCTTTGTATGATGTGTGCATATATTACAACAATAAAATGTGTACATTGTCGTGTAACGCATTTTGAGTAGGAGCCTTGCTGACCCCCTTCGCGAGCGCCTACCAGTTGACACGTGTCACGAGGCAGGTGAACACCCAGAATGGATCGCAGATACAGGTGTCAAGACTGTGCCGAGTAAGAGCTGGCATATCGCCGGAGCACCCGGAAAGTGCTACGTACATATGTAGGAGCGGGAGACATCGCAGAGCCAAGCAATAGCACCTCTAGCAAGCCCGTGAGATCAGTTGAGCACCGAGATATCACAAAATAATCATGTGTATTTCGCCGGAAATCAGAAAACACGCACTGCGGAGAAATAGCTGACAGAGTAAGCTGGGGGCAAGGTGCCACCTTCCCCCCCGCCACCAACCTTCAGGAACCAGGGCCCGTTTTGTGAACGGCATTGTTCTGTTTTCGTCCCACCACCCTCTCCCCCAACAAGGCGACACATGCCTAGACTTAGGGAGGGAAACTGGAGAGCATATAAGCGAATTTACGAGAGAAAAGTGGCTCAGTTCATTATCACCAGACCGAGGGAAGAGTTGCGTCAAGGAATCGCGAGAAGACGTGAGCACGAGTCCGAACAGCACTCCAGTGAGACGACACCAAATGCGGGCCTTTTTCCAAGGCCGACCACTTCGCCGGAGCTTATCCCCAGATGACCGCATACCAGCACCCACAGAGCAGAGATAAGTATAAAGTCGCCGCCCAGAGAAGCCCCACTCCACCATGAAGTCGCCCCAGTTAATACGAATAGCCGTGGTAGCATATATATATTTATAACTAAATAATAACTCTATAGTTCACGCTAGCAGAGCTGGGGGCACAGCTAGTGTACTATGAAATTCTCCATTGCCATGCGTTACTTCATTCCAATGTCAATTCTCACATCAAGTCTTACTTTCATATAGTTTATTATGTCTTCCAGAGGTTGAGTTTAGTTGTGGCAAAGTATATTCGAAACTGCATAATATTTCAAATGCTAACAGGTAGGTAATACATATACACAAACATTTGTAAGGTAGTTTCGAATACCTTTTTGGAAAGTAACACCATTCTTGGAGAGTAAATTATGAAATCTATAATCTTTCTAACAGCTTCATATTTGGCATATAATTCTCCATTAATATACTTTTTATATTACATTTTGTATTTTTGCATAATATGTTGGCTAACAGCGATAAAGCAGTAACATCTTATATTTTGGTGGATTGAAAATATACACTTACAAAATGTTAACAAATAAAGATGTTAATAAATTTTACACCAAAAATAAACAAAGCATTTTTTATACAGAAAATATATTCACAATACACACTATAGGTAAGAACATTCTACCAGTTATTAAAAAGTTTGTGAGAGAAATTGGCGATGCTCGTATTTTAACTATGCTTTCTTTGTTCTGAATTCATGACATTGCATTAAAGTAGGAGAATATAACAAGACAATTTATAAAGAAAGAAAATATTTAAAAAAATCAGCTGTAAAATGTATTCTTCTTAAGGACGTGTTATGGAGCATAAACGAAGGAAAGGTAAACATTAAGAGATAAATTCAATTATTGGAGATAGCAGAAATCGCGAAAAACTTTTTGAAGTTAACTTGTAATCTTAGAATTGGCCTGGTAAAAATTAAGATATTTTCTACAAAATGTGTAATAAGCTTATCCAAATTTACATTACTCAATGAGCAAATTATTAAAACATAGAGAATAATTAAAGATACACTTAATTATTGCAAATATAAAACTACATTATTACACAAGTAAAATTAATAAAAAACAAGAAAACACAAAAAAAAACAGTTAATTATTGCAAATAAAAACAAGAAGTTCCTAATATAACTAATGAGCCTACTTTCCTCAACATGGATGGAATTGATTTTTAAGACATTTCTTAAAAGGTGAGTTGGTAGGAAGGACATGACTTGTCTTTGAAAGCAATACCTTTAGAAATGAAACTAGAAACGTATACAGCAGTAGTGACACAATTACAAATACACACATGCCTTATTTGGGACGTTTAATCCTGGAAATCTCGTACTATAATCTAGCGTTCAACCCACTGCACTACGGAGGTCGGATTCGAAGCATCGATTTCGGATTTAATCAGTATAATGTTTCGAATGATAGGGTTTACTAACCTAAAATATTTACAGCGCCTTTATTTGGAAAATGGGTGACTGAGTAACATAAAACGTGTAATTTAACATGGGGTACCGTAGCGCTACTTGTGTGAAGAATTTAATGGAAATTGGTTGTTTTGTCTTGATATAAGACATAACAACTGTATTTTCTTATTTTATGCTATTTTACTAAATTGCAAGAAAAAAAAAAAAAAAAAAGGGAGGCTCTAAATACGACGCTTCTAATGTATACAGTAAACATACAAATTTTGGTTGAATTTGGTTGAATTTCTTAATATATGTCAAACTTTCCTAAATTATTTATTAAGCTGCCATTTTGAACATCGTTGTCAGACCCATTTAAACCATGAACTTTTACATGGCCTTCTGTAGCATTTATGGGGTGCACAATTTGGTACAAATTTATTGGATTTGTTTCAGTTTAACATTTAGTGGGAGTCGGTTGATTGGTCCTCGAGACATGGCATAAATCCTCCAAAATTTTCATGTGGCTATATAAAAAAATGGAGGACAAAAAGTAATGTACTTAGAAAATACTTTGATTGTATACTGCTAATACACAAAGTTAAGTTAAAATAGATTACTTAGTTTCGTAGATATCGCACCACAAATTTTAAATGATTCTCTAGCAGCCATTCTTGAAATAATAGTGTCTTACTTTAAAATTACGTTTATTATTGTGGCCTACCGGAGTACAACATCTTCGTTAAATATTTTAAGAATTGGTAGAGTGTTTCCCGAGATACGAGATAAAATCATTATTTTTATTGGTAGGGCTATCTCATGAAATTTCAGAAAAAAATTGGCTCTGCATAGACAAATATGATGGTTGTAATAGGCACTGCCAGCATACAAAGTTAAGTAGGAATTTGTTTCGTTCATAAAATATACTGATATAAAACATTTATTTCGCCACCATTTTGAAAATGAGTGCCATACTTACATAAAATATACCAGTTTACACCACCAACTGCAGTAATATTTTTTTTGCCAAATTTTGAAGAGATCTGTACATTTCTTTCCGAGATATGACAAAATACTTGATTTACTGGCATGGCGCTATCTTAAAAAATGGCAGACAAAAGTTACTCTTTGTACTCACAGTTGATAGTTGTCATATCTACTGCCAGAATGCAAAGTTTAGTTAAAATTGATTATATGGTTTTAACTATATATCATTTTAAGCTAAAAATTGCTATATTAAGACCATTTTGAAAATAAGAGTCTAGCAAACTTAAAAAACCCCACTTAACATCACCTGACTCAGAATTACTGTTTCTAAATGTGACAGAATTTGGTTAATTCTTCTTGCGAGACATGACATTAAAAATTCATTTTATTCCCATGGCACTACCTTACAAAATGACAGAAAAAAGATGCTCCATGTAGATTCAGATGATAATTATAATGTTTACTGCCACCATACAAAGTTATAATGCAATTAATTAAATACACTGAAATGCCAAAAAAAACTGTTTCACCTGCCTAATATCGTGTAGGGCCCCCGCGAGCACGCAGAAGTGTCGCAAGATGACGTGGCATGGACTCTACTAATGCCTGAAGATATGCAGGAGGCAATTCACACCATGAATCCTGCAGGACAGTCCACAAATCCATAGGCGTGTGAAGCGGTGGAAAACTCTTCTGAACAACACGTTGCAAGGCATCCCAGAAGTGATCAATAATGTTGATGTCTGGTCATTTAGATGACCAATAGAAGTGTCTAAAGTTATAAGAGTGTTATTGGAGCCACTCGGTAGCAACTCTCGACGTCTGGGGTGTTGCATTGTCCTGCTAGAATTGTCCACCATTGTCCTGCTGGAATTGTTCACTTCCGTCGGAAGGCACAATGGAACTGAAGGGGTGCAGGTGATCGGACAGGATGTTTACGTATCTGTCACCTATCAGAGTCGTATCTAGACATATCTGGGGTCCCATTTCACGCCAAATGCACGCGCTTCATACCATAACAGAGCCTCCACCAGCTTGAACTGTCCCCTGTTGACATGTACGGTCCATGGATTAATGAGGATGTCTCCATACCCGTACACGTCCATCCACCCGATACAATTGGAATTGAGACTCGCCAGACCAGACAACGTGTTTCCAGTCATCAACAGTCCAATGGCGGTGTTGGCGGGCCCAGGCCCGGCGTAAAGATTTGTGTCATGCAGTCAACAACGGTTCACGAGTGGGCCTTCGGTTCCGAAAGCCCATATCAATGATGGTCCGTTGAATATTTTGTAAGCTGGCACTTGTTAATGGCCCAGCATTTAAAACTGCTCCCATTTGCGAAAGGGTTGCACGGCTGTCACGTTTAATGATTTTCGGCAGTCGTCGTTTGTCCCGTTCGTTCACGATCTTCATTGTACACTCGTGAAATTGTCGTACGCGAAAATCCACATTTTATCGCTACCTCGGAGATGCTGTGTCCCATATCTCGTGCGCCGACTATAACACCACGTTCAAACTCACTTGAATCTAAATAACCTGTCATTGTAGCAGCAGTAACCGATCTAACTGCCGACCGCATCGCGTTACTCTGATTGTTTGTATACCACTTTTATTTCCATATGCACGCCTTTAACAGTTTTTTTTTGGCTCTCCAGTGTAGTTTCGACGATAATGGTTATATGGCCGAAGTTTTGAAAATAATCGTCTGGCATGCTTAAAACACACCACTTAACATCACCTGCATCAGTACTACCTGTTTGTAAAATTTTATTGGAATCGGTAAATTATTTACTGAGTTATTACATAATAACTTTGTTTATTCGTAGAGCGTCATCTTATAAAATGGCCAACAAAAGCGCCCGTTTGTTGATATATATGATGCTTGTAATAGTTACTTTCAGAGCCCGAAATTGGGTTGAAATTGGTTAAATGCTATGGCAGAAATACTAAATAAACATAAATCATTTACATGGCTTACCTCAGAAATGGGTGAGAATTGGTTGAATACTTTTCATGATATAATGTAAAATATTGATTTTTAAAATTGTAGATATTTTGCAAAATGGCTTACCAACAAATAATTTCCATCTCAAAATTTAATTCTTACACAATGATCTGTGAACATACAAAATTTGGTTTAAATAGCTCGATTGGTTCCCGAAGTAAGAAATATCTCCCAAAAAATTTAATGTGGCAACCATTTTGAAAGTAAGTGCTCGAAGTTGTCTTAAACTTTAAAATACAGTTCTCCTTACTAAGTTTTATAGGTGTACGAAGTTAGGTGAAATTTGGTTGAAGCGTTCAAAAATTTTATGCGTTAGATTGTGGAAGGAGGGGATGGGGGTGGGGGACACAAACAGTCTGACTATTACAAACACAGACAGAAAAGTGATATCATAAGCACTTTTTTTCTTCTGAAAGTAGGCTAATAAATGAGATTTTAAACAATCATATGCTGTTTTTAGTTTCTTAAACAGTTATTAACCCTAGTTATTCCCTCAACTCAACCAGTATTTTTTCCTATGCTACTTCAGTTGGAATTTACACAATATCTTTCATAACATAACACCAGTTCGTTCGAATTGAAGGCAAATGTATTTTTCAACGAACATTTATAGCTGACCTCAACGAATCCTTTTTATTAGTAGACAATTTTAGAACTTGAGGCTGATTAATAAGTAAAATATGGACATAAATTAACATTGTTAACACCCATAAATAAATAGATAACTTTATAATAATGAAAAGTAATTATTCTTTTAACGCCAAACTTTGCTACGCCTTTTGATATTCTTACCTCGTGAGAACAGCTATTTCTATCACACAGGTAACAATTATTTCTGTTAGTTTTTTTTTTTTTTGGTTTTATGTAACCATATAGTTAAAAATTCTTACAAACACGTAACCCAAAGCTTCAGGTTTTGTAATTAAGACAGTTAATAGTTTTACAATTTCAGGTTNGCCACATTACTTAATGTAATAAGAACTGTGAGATAAATATTTATCTTCTTCAGTCAACAAACCATACGGAGTACTTCCATCAATTTTATCGAGCTAGAGTGTTATCAAAGACTCCTTGTACACTGCACTGCAAAGGTAATGTGCTCCTCTGTGTATAAATCCTACCTGTGTTCTTCAAAGGATGCTCCCAAATACACACTGGCTTCAACCGTCAGCGCTTCCACTTACAAATACTGCAAACGCTTATAGTACGGAAGCGCTAAGCTAACATCGCGCACAGGAAATTAAACACGAGAGTTTGAGAATTTCATTTGGGATCTCAATCATCTGTGAAGGCAAATAACATTCCCCCCGCAGGTAGTTTGGTTGGATGTAAAATCATTTGAATGCAAATTGTGATTCCTTTTAAATCAAATGGTATTTTACTAGCAATGGTATACGACAGTTTGCAACTTCTTAACACATTATTTTACACGTTATTTTAACGTAGTTGTTATGTATAAACTGAATCAAAATTTATATACCTCATAATTGCCTTATGGTCATTTTTGTTTGTTTTTTTATGATAAAGAATATAAATGACTTTCCAGCATAATTTGTTATGACCGTTGTTCTTTAAGTGAATTTAATTTCAACTATTTGGTCGCGTTGACTGTAAGCTTTCTTTAATATATTTTTTTGTTGGCTTTGTTAAGGATCCTACCCAATAACTCGGGCAACATATCGTGTGTCTACAACAGTCGAACAACCGAAATGTCTGCCGCCATATATTAACATCATTCCAAATAAAATTCTCCACTCTGACGTCAAATCCCATTTTCTTACAGTCCAGCAGATCAGTCTCTGTAATGTGCTTACGGGGCTGCGTGGACATGGCATCTGGCAGGAGGTAGGAGTTGTCCGCCATGACGTCACAGGTGTGGCCGGTGGCCTTGATCGTCTCCCCCCTCACCCCTCACAACCCAAGGCCGGCAATTCCAGTAACCCGTAACCCTAGAAATAATTTTAACTAAAAAAATCGGTTATAAAAAAATTAATTTAATTAACATTTCTTAAAAACATAGATCTCTAATAAATATGAGAATTTCGTAAAAAAAAAAAACGCCCGTTTGCATAGAAACCTCCACTTTCTCGACTATCACGACCCCTGCTAGAGTGCCGATCGCCAGTGTGTATATTTATTTTCAAATTCAAAGATGTAATTTTCCATGTATGAAAAGGTATATAAAAAAACCATCAAAAAAATCTTTGAATTCTTCCGGTTTAAATAATTTTATACGAAATCAAATGTGCAGAAGGCCAGACCCCTGAAATCACACATTAAACTGTTAATAGATTTGTCAACGAAAAAAAAAATTTTTTTTAGTATAATGCAATAATGGATTCCAAGTAGGACCTTGTTAATAAGTATGCGAGTGTTAATACTGTTTCGNTTTTTTTTAGTATAATGCAATAATGGATTCCAAGTAGGACCTTGTTAATAAGTATGCGAGTGTTAATACTGTTTCGTTTTCGACAAAATAGTGGCCTTCAGCTCTGCATTTTATGAAAATTAAACTGCCTAGCAGGCTTGCGAGGCGCTTTTAATAACAGGCCTACATCAAGACGCCACTGCGGAGAAAGGAAGGGGCCGAGTGTTGTCGACCGTATATAACTGGCCGTATTCAAGGTCACGGTCACAGTTGTTCGTCGCGGCCTTTGCGGTGGTAGTGTGAGTGTTTGTGGTGGGGGGAGTGTTTAATGCTTGCATTTTCACAGGCCTGCACCTCCATGGTGTCAGATAACTGCACACATTCATGTGTGCGTGCTTCAAAGTCGTTTTCGCACCTGCACGGTGTCGAATAGACTAAGTCGACATGCATGGGAAGAGCAGTGTTAGCTTTTTTTCACAGGGATAGCTATCTGCAATCCCATAATACTGCAAATAAATACAAGCATGAATAAAATAAATACAGTAAAACAGGTTTTTATTTAAAAAGAAATACCTGTGCATAACATAGCTTAAAAATATTCGTGGTTCCTATTTCATAGTGTATTTCTCATCGACCCAGGAATCGTTACACTTCGAGTGTTCGAGCCACCTGATTCACATACGTCCAGTACGTAGATTCAGCACCTTTCCACCAAATACACGCCTGGAAACTTCCAAGGCTGGATATCCTCTGCGTTAAAGCCTCCGACGATTGCTTCGCCACATATGTCCTCGAGGTAAAACAAGCGTGGGTACCAATGTCGTGTGCGAACCACCTTGTAAAATTCCGCAGAGCAGTTGTGACGATGGGCATTGTGGAAGATACTGTGTGGTGTGGAGATGCGCGCCAGGTCGTCGACCCTGGGTTTAGGCTTGTGTGGGTCCCTCCTCTTCGGAGATGCACACACGTTCCGAAGCAGGGAGTCGTAATTTACATCTTCGGGCTTCATACGAGTGGTAGAATGAATTGTAGAATTATANAAATACACGCCTGGAAACTTCCAAGGCTGGATATCCTCTGCGTTAAAGCCTCCGACGATTGCTTCGCCACATATGTCCTCGAGGTAAAACAAGCGTGGGTACCAATGTCGTGTGCGAACCACCTTGTAAAATTCCGCAGAGCAGTTGTGACGATGGGCATTGTGGAAGATACTGTGTGGTGTGGAGATGCGCGCCAGGTCGTCGACCCTGGGTTTAGGCTTGTGTGGGTCCCTCCTCTTCGGAGATGCACACACGTTCCGAAGCAGGGAGTCGTAATTTACATCTTCGGGCTTCATACGAGTGGTAGAATGAATTGTAGAATTATATTCGCAGACGAGTTTCGGTAGTAATTCAAGCCACTTGTAATTTCTATTCGCTGTGAAATGTGCCAACAATTCAGCTCTCAGAGTCCGGTGAAAATGCTCGACGATGCTAGCCTTGAGTACAGAGTAAACGGAATAGTGATTTATGGGGTACCTTTTCATCAGTGCCTGGAAAGTAGCATTACATTATTTCTTACCATCGTTGGTGTGTAGATTTTCCGGTATACGTCATCCGCGCAACATATCTGCGGAAGTCCGTGTGACATCATGTGCATTTTTCGACTTGAGTGGCCTGGCCCAGACATACTTGGGAAATGAGTTTATTATGGTCGAAATGTGGCCTTTATTCGCAAGAGCAAAGTCTTGTATTTCGATCAGGTCAGATTGGAAAGTATCATCCAGCCCTTTTATGACGTACTTTCTTCGAGGATAATTCCTTCTGGCCGAACTGTGCAGTTCCCCACAAACGGCATATTTCATCATCTCACGACGTAGCCAGCTTCGACGAGTTCTTCGATAATGATATAATCTCGTTGGCGTGCGACCGGTTGCCTGCAGACTGCGAAGCGACCAGTAGCCGTAGTCTATAGACGAGTTCGTTCAGGTCGTAAAATCCCTACCAGAATCCTCGCATGTGTAAGTCTTATTTTCTGGGTTAAACTAACACGTTGCCTCGTACCTGCAAGTACAAGAACCTTTGGTTATGTTACCATTCGTACTTGGTACTTTACTAGTTTTGTACGTTTAGAAACAATTGCGTTACGATGCAGACATTTTGATTACAACCCGCCCGTAAAACGGTTTTTCTGGCCTCTGCATTTTTGCCAAAGGTTGCTATCAAACTATTATATTTGGAAGGTTTTTACTATAAAATTTACTTACATTGCCATGTGATGGTGCGAAACTACTTATATGTATATGATTTAGCATGTAATAAAATTATGAAGAGCATTGGTCGGTGTCGTGATTTGGTTTATAACCGGAGAATTGTTGTATCAGATATAGTATTTTCTCAATATTTTAATAAGATCATGGCAACGATTTTTCTTTTAAATATTTAGCTTGACAGTAAACTGTTTACAATCAAAGTGTTTTCTATCGGTAATACAGAATAAAAAACATAAGAAGTAATATGCTATTTTTCGCGTCAACAATGTAGCTTTGCTCCAGGCCTCCAAACTCCTCTGGGTGGCACTGGTTATAGCAGGGTAAGACCTTAATTTTACGACTATTATTTAATTAAACAAAAATTAATTTTTTCCAAAATACTTACGAAAAACAACATAAGGACTAAGCTTTAACATATTGAAAAAAACTGGATGTCTCGACTAGGTGTGCCAACGGATCACGCAAAACGCAGCTCGATGTTGGATAACATGCAAAACCACATTAAAATTTTTGTTCAGTAAAAAACATCATATTTAACATGATATTAAAATGTTGCAGATAAAGGATAGAATTAATGAAAAAAAAAATGTGAACCTGAAATTAGTTAAAGGAATGAAGAACTCAGGAAAACACACTTAACACAGACAAAAACAATATTGAATAACTTAGAAAAACACAATTTTTACTCTGTATAATAAACATCATATTTAGCATGAAAAAAAATAATGTTGTGGGTGTATTAAAGAAGTGAAAAATTTACATACTTAAGAAAATATCAATTGAAGTTTTTCTGCGCTATACCAATTGTTTTCAAAGTAATATAAATCAGTAAATTAATTTCCAAAGTGTTATCATTAGTAAAATAATGACGGAGAAACAGAGGAACGAAGTTGATCTGTGCCCTACAAATTGCAAAATTATTATTACTTATTACCAAATGGTTTATAGGAAATTCTAGATGTGGTAATTTATTATTTATTTTATTTCATGACAACCAGTGATATGAACATCAGTCGATGCACGTGACCTTACTTAAGGATATAGCCGCATTAAACATAGCTCCTCGAAATAATTTACGGACCAAACGTAACACACACGACTTGTCGATGCATGTCACCACTAATAATTGCCTCCTTCCAACTTTCTCACTTAATGTTCAACAATTTGCCGCCAACGCGACGTCATCACATAAAGAACTAATGCTGTTGAGTAAGTATGCTTGTTGCGGGGCACAAACACCGTCGCCATTCCAGCTGTGGCACGGTAACAGACTCCATGTGTGAGTTTTTGCATGTAGGAAATAGACGAATTTCTTTATTATATAAACAAAACAAAACAAAAATTCGTATCGAAATAATGACAACAATCAACATTTCGCTTTCCATTATGTATTAAATGTTTAATAAAATATTTCAAAACATTCAAAATTAAATCATTTAAAAAAAATGTATTTTATGTTTTACGTAAGTGTCGTTACAACCACAAACTGATCATCACACCTTTTTCTTGTATTTCTTAGTGCCTTGCGGAAGCTTCACGAAGTATCTCGCAAGTGCATATACGAGTATTTTATGTTCAGCGTAACATGTACTGTGTGTTAATTTTCATACAATTTACACGTTATTCAGCAAACGCAACCCCTGCTTTTATTGTGAAGTACTGGCCCACTAAGTTACTTGTAAACAATCAAATCTTTGGTCATTTACATTCTTGCTGGTTCATTCAATTGTTAATTTTATTTTTATTCAACGATAAATAAGTAATATGTTCTTTTATTTCACATTACAATACTTTCGAACCAGGCGGCTGCTATTTTCCAATCAGCGAGAAAAATAGGTTACTTACGGTGATTTCCTTCCTCTTTACAAATAAAAGTTTTTTTGTATAATTTTTTTTTGTTCCAAATTCAAGAGAAGTTTTAAAAGTTTCGATATAACTGTTTAAAAAATGTCTTCAAGCTTATTTGACAATTTTGGAAGGCAGAAAATGTTACATCAGATTTAGTACCTTACTTGGTGTTATCAGATGGCTATGTCGGAAATATTATTGGTTGGAAACATACATGCATACATAGTCTACTTACATATAGATGCAGACGTACTTACATGAAAGTAAACACTGGTATCGTGCAAACCTGACACACATAACAATACACATGTGAATGCACATGCCACCTAAGACTACCTCTTCAAGAAGAGCGAGCTATGCGAAGAAAATTAGCATGCGATAAAAGTACTGACTCCTTCCCGCGCGTTACATAACTGAAGAGCACTTTCAGTTTACGCGTTTGTCGTGTCCAATCATTGCCTCTCTCACTTGTAATGCCAAGCGTTCTCGAGCACGAATAACTTAAAATAGTCTTCCACAAATATTTTCCTAATATCATTTCCAACTTTTAAAGTCTGTGAGAAAAAAAATGCTGTTTTCGCTAGGCAGTGAAAACGTTACTCGATTGATTCATAAAAGCTGCCTGATTTAAGTAATTTTTTTTAATTTTCTGGCTACAAAAGTTTTGTAACGCTATTTGTTCTCCAATAAAATATTAGCTTAGCTCTTTTTTTCTCATTGTCCTAACACAAAGAGTAGGTTTTTGTATATCGAAATTTTCTTTAAATCGCTTAAGTAAATAACCGCCTGCTTTTTATGTAACATAAGTGTAATGTACTGAACAAATACTTATGTTAACGTTCTTAAAAGTAACAACCTCTTACTTGTTTCTCCAAAATAAAAAATGTTTTCAAGTCTGACTATTTGCTAAGGTATAACAGATCGGTTTGCACTTCAGCAAATAACTACATCGTTCATTATAAATCTTTATAATAGTTCTTAACTTCTACTTGTTATTGTGCCCGAAGTAACTACATTAATTGTTTAAAGTAGAGGCAACCAAACATTATAAGTAACAATATTTATTAATGCGTCTTTTGTTTTGTGGCGAAGTAAAGGCAACAGCCTTGCCTTACACTAATCCACTTTTAAACCGCAATATATTTTTCTGAATCGATTTAAAATATGGCATTTTATAATAGTACGTTCAAGCTAACACAAGCAACATAGGTTTCTCATTAAATATTTCTAGCAATTTAAAGTAAAACACTTGCAGGTTACATGAATGAATACATTTTTAGGGCATGATTTTGTTCAGTAAGGCGCTATCGTCACTTATAAAGTGCACTGCAATAAAAAGGGAAAGATTTACAAAAGTGTATTATTGGGTTTCGAAATGTGCATATCTTTCCTATTGACATCTGTGTTGTAATACTCATGGTAAGAGTTACTGCTAACCCTCGAACACATTGTTATCCCAGAGAGCAATCTGGTAGAAGCGACAGGTCATTAGAGAGGTTAGCGGATTACCTGGTACTCAGTGGTTCCTTAAATGTTTGACATACGCTGTCTGTGTGTGAGTGAGGGGGAAGGGATACGTCTGTGGGGCCCCCTAGCGGATGGTTTGGAAGCATTTAAAAATCGGTCGGCAGTGCGCTGTGGCGACACAGAATCACACTATCTCCCATTTGACTTTTTCCTTAAGAGACACCATAGTTAGCCTGCACCGATCAGCGACGCGAAAATAGAGAATCGCTACAACACAGTACGTGCGCGTAGATACCTTTTCGCAAATACAGTAAGATGTGACTGTAATTTTAGTCACGTGTTGAAACACAATGGCTCGAAGCGAGGCAGATGCGTGTTACTAAGAACGTAATTTTCACGTACCTAGGTATTCGATAAACATCGCAATAATCTGTTTCAAAACAATAAATGGACATGCGTTCTTCGAAAAGTGACTGTCAAAGTATTGCTGACGTAATACCATCCGTTCACCGTTTACTGTATTGACGACAACGAATCAACGCACACGTGGTGTTCTGCTATGATTGATGTTATGTTAGATGGGAAATGTGTAGGCGGGTTGCATAGGTACGGCAAAATAGGCGCGGGCGACTCACCCGGTATAAAGGCCACGTCTGTTTAAACACTGGAGAGCCAAAAAAACTGTTATAGGTGTGCGTAAGCAAACTACAGAGGTATGGAACCAATCAGAGTAACGCGATGCGGTCGGCAGCGCCTATATAAGACAAAAAAGAATCTGGCAAGGTTGCTAGATCGGTTACTGCTGCTACAATGGCAGGCTATCAAGATTTAAGTGAGTTTGAACGCGGTGTTATAGTCTGCACACGAGATATGGGACATAGACTCTCCGAGGTAGCGATTAAATGTTGATTTTCGCATACGACCATTTCACGAGTGTACCGTGAATATCGGGAATCCGGTAAAACATCACATCTTCGACATCACTGCGGCCGGGAAAAGATCGTGAAAGAACGGGACAAACGACGACTGACGAGAATCATGAAACGTGACAGACATGCAACCCTTTCTCAAATTGGCGCAGATTGGATTTTTAGACTGCCCTGCAAGATTCATAGTGTGAATTGCCTCCTGCATACCTTCACACATTAGTCGAGTCCATGCCACGTCGTCTTGCGGCACTCCTGCGTGCTCGCGTGGGTCCTATACGATAGAATGTAGGTGTACCATTTTTTTTGGCTTTCAGTGTATATCACAACATGGTAACTTCCACTCGGTGTTTGACACAGAGTTTTGTATCGCGCTTAGACGTTTCAGTGAACTGAATATTCGACAAACTGTTGTTAGAAAGAACCCCAATAACAACCACGAATGTTATGAAATATGATCGAAATAAGAGAGTCAGTTTGAGAGGGTTTGCATGAGTTTATCTACGCTGTTATTAACCATTCTGTGTGGCACCGCTCAGCTAATGTGATAATATAAGCGACACGAATGGTTAATATTTACTTGTCGTTTTACTGGATGCTCTGTTTTAATATTTATTGTAGTCAGGACTTGCCTTTCATCAGAGTAACTTAGCCGACATAAATACTGAGAGGTTATATAACATTCAGTACCGTCCCCCGTCCCCCATAATTAAAAAAGTTAAACAGAGTCACGGCAAGACATTAACGTGTAGTGTGCGTAATGCGGTATTGATTGAAAAATACAGATATATATTAATAGCCGGGGAAAAAAATTACTAACCGAACCGGTATAAAAAGCACTGTTAGAAGTAATAAAACTGAACTATGTTTTGCAAAAATCCTGAGCATTATATTTTACGCTTCTTTAAAAATACGCCAGCAGTTTTCGGACAGTTGAAGAATGTTACACAAAGCATGATACTGCTGAAACAGAGACGTCACANATATTTTACGCTTCTTTAAAAATACGCCAGCAGTTTTCGGACAGTTGAAGAATGTTACACAAAGCATGATACTGCTGAAACAGAGACGTCACATGTTAATGTTTTGTTTACAAGTAGTGATAGAATACGTTATCGGTACCTGAAAGTGTTACTTAGGCGGCGCTTCAGAAAATTGTAAGCTTACCGGGAATAGACTTAAGCCAAGAACCCAAATTCCACATTTATTNGGGGCTAGCAGCACCCCCTCGTGTCGTTCTCTGCAAGTGACAGGTTCACGAAATTAACGCGTTTCTCTCTGGTCAGCGTGCCGATTCTTCCGAATAGCTTCCTCTGTCACGCTGTGTTAAATCGTCCTCCCCCCCCCCAAGAATAACTCCTTTCCCAACATCTGCTGTGGTCTCTATTTACATCAAGGTGTTTCTCAGTCCTGTTTACTACGGTAGTTAGTTCCGTGGTTAAATGACCACATTTAAATACCATTTTGAAATATTTCTTTTGGGACATTGTATATCTGCACCGCATTTAATTTTTAACATATNACCACATTTAAATACCATTTTGAAATATTTCTTTTGGGACATTGTATATCTGCACCGCATTTAATTTTTAACATACCATGGAATTCATACTCGTGCCTGGAACTCATATGTCGGTCAAGTCTTTCAAAAGTATTTTTTTTTTTCGTAACAACCAAATTACAACCATTTAACTAACAGCTTAAAATTCTTGGTGTATCAAAGTCGAAATAAACGCTAACAAATAATGATAGTCATTCGCTGAANACCACATTTAAATACCATTTTGAAATATTTCTTTTGGGACATTGTATATCTGCACCGCATTTAATTTTTAACATATCATGGAATTCATACTCGTGCCTGGAACTCATATGTCGGTCAAGTCTTTCAAAAGTATTTTTTTTTTTTCGTAACAACCAAATTACAACCACTTAACTAACAGCTTAAAATTCTTGGTGTATCAAAGTCGAAATAAACGCTAACAAATAATGATAGTCATTCGCTCAANTTAACTAACAGCTTAAAATTCTTGGTGTATCAAAGTCGAAATAAACGCTAACAAATAATGATAGTCATTCGCTCAAAATTTTCTTGTCAAAGATTGATATTAGTAAAGCTCTTGTATTTTTTGTTTCAACATTGCCTGAATTGTTTGTACAATGCTGTCCAGCGCATATACTTGTGCCAGTGATGAAAAATAATCTTCAAGATCGAAAAACTGTGGTTTAAGGGTACACCTGTGATTCCAGAACCTGCGATCCGATCCCAGAATCTGAAGACAGGAACACAAAACTAATCAATCGTGACCACGGTTGTTAATCACGCCCAGAATCCCTGAACAGCACATCGTAAAAATCACACATGACCACAGTGATCACGATTACCCAATTCTGTAAACGTTTTGCTGAATAATAGTGTCCTGGAAATTATGATACCGACATAATCAAGTCACTATATCCTAAGAAATTATTATTTATCAACGCGCATGAACAACAAATCGACAATTACATTTATATGCAAAAATATCGTACAACTAAAGAATCGGTGAGTGGCTTATATTTTGTTTACCCTAACAGACGATAACTCGTTGCCATAAAAATTAGCAAGTAATTATTTTTATGTATCCATAGTGTTTATATATACTCAAGGAGCAATGCAATGAATATGAAACTCGTTAACTAACAAGGTAATTAATTATAACGCCAAACAACATAATTAGTCCGAATCAGTTATACATGACATTTTATAATGACGTAAATTTAAGAAAATCCCCTTAATCTGCAGAATTTATCTCCATAACTGTAACAGATCTCCTCGTAGTTGAATTGTTTAGTAATTGGCTGCCTTTACATTCATAGCATCTTAAGAATTCACGAAAGTTTTAAAATGTTTTTATTAAATANTGTTTAGTAATTGGCTGCCTTTACATTCATAGCATCTTAAGAATTCACGAAAGTTTTAAAATGTTTTTATTAAATATTGTAATGTCTTGTAGCATTTTAGTCTGTGCAAAAAACGTTTTGCATCACTTGACTTTGTTGTGCTGGGAAGGCTTAGCGAAAGGAGATGTCACTGAATAAATGTTTGAAGACATATGCGACTGGAAAATAAGCTTTTAATGNGGGAAGGCTTAGCGAAAGGAGATGTCACTGAATAAATGTTTGAAGACATATGCGACTGGAAAATAAGCTTTTAATGCTCTTCGTGGCCATATCACTTCGGCATGTAAGTGGCACGCACATTCGTGAAACAGTCCTGTTAGATTGCTAATACAGAGTATTGACCTCCCCGTGAAGGGAGAAAGGTCGCGGGCACGTCGTCCACAAAACTACAGAGAGAAGACAACGTGTAAAGAAATTGCGTCCCATACCACAGCTCTCAAGAAACATGCTTCCAACACTTGCCAAGACAAGAGCACAGGAGGTAGTACCGAGACGCGAGACCAAATACCGAAAACCAGCAAATGCAAATGAGCCTCTCCAACATTTGTTGAAGAATGATGCCCCACTCCACAACAGCAGCCTGAAATAACCCTCCGAGTGTTTCAGGCATGTTNCCAACATTTGTTGAAGAATGATGCCCCACTCCACAACAGCAGCCTGAAATAACCCTCCGAGTGTTTCAGGCATGTTTGGATGGTTGGCAATCTCGCGTTTTAACATCCCCATGCATGTTCCAAGTAATCCATATCAGGTGACCTGGCTGGCCACGACATTCGTGTGATGGACGCTTCTTTCAAGAAGTTCTGTACGATCCGTGCTCTATGTGGACGAGCATTGTCATTCACGAGGATGATCTGGTTACTGACTGCGNCAAGAAGTTCTGTACGATCCGTGCTCTATGTGGACGAGCATTGTCATTCACGAGGATGATCTGGTTACTGACTGCGGCCCGAAAAGCATGCACGACAGGTTCTAGAACTTCCTTCCACACATCGCTGGCCTGTGAGGGCGGTGTTGATGTGCATGAGTGGCATACGGATACCAAGCATTGTTCATGCCCAGAACATTACACCGACACCACCATGTGGATGGACGTCACGGACGTACCTCTGCCTCGCTGTAGGCCCAAGATTACGCCACATCCTCATAGACCGTGAAGCAGGATGCAGACATACACGGGTCTCCTCTGTGAACGTGACATGCCTCCATGAGTCAAGCAACCAGTCGAGGTGTGCACGCCCCCAGGCTAATCGCACTGTTCGATGGCGATGTGGTAGAGATGGACACATCATGGGCTTATAGGCACAGTCGTGGTCCTGGGGAAGCCTGTTATGGAGAATCTGGTTCGACACCTACACTCCAGTCGCTCGACGAAGATCTCTCCGCAGGTCAGCTGTTGTGGAAAATGGCTGCCTCCTGGCACCTACGCCCATAAATCTGTCCTGCGCAGCTGTAGTCGCATGAAGGTGACCACTACGAGGTACATCTGTCACAGAATGTTTTTCCCAGTGTTTCTACCACACGCGACTGACATCACTCTGGTTGACCCAAAGCAGAACAGCCACATCCCTCTGTGAATGCCCCATTTCCACAAGGGTTACAATCTGTGATCGTTGGAACGTTGTCAATGATTTGCTACCCATAATTTGACTACTCCAGATGCTCTGGCAGCACTGCCAGGCATCGACAGTTCGGCAGGGTAGCAAGCTTATGCTGTCACATTGCAAAATTGCTGTTGTGATTGGCAGTACACAATAACAATGCCGGGCACTGCACTGCTAGCGAATAGGGCATGTTCGGTATAGAACATGACAATCAGGTGTTAACGAATGCTGTAGATACAAGATTATGCCAAACTTTACTTTTGCGCAGTGTTTATTTATGTACGGCATCCCATATGCATCAAGCGTAAAAGGCGTACGAGTTAATTGAACACTATTCAGCTACTTTTCGGACCTGGAAATATACTGCGAGTATTTATATCTAAGTTCGAATCTTAATACCAACATGAAGAATACAATAACTCTACAAAATTAAAGAAGTATGGAACGAGTGTCATTTAAAGTAAGAAACCATTTTAACTTTGTCGATTTAATACAAATGTACCATGCAAGTTGACATGAGACATAACTCATGAGTAATAATTACTCCAGCATCTAAACTACTCAACACCTGGACAAACTTCAAGAAGGTGTTTACAGTTTAGTAAATCTAGAGCTTAATAAGATCTTCTTGCTTTATCCAGGAATTATAGTGAATAAACTTNAGGTGTTTACAGTTTAGTAAATCTAGAGCTTAATAAGATCTTCTTGCTTTATCCAGGAATTATAGTGAATAAACTTACACAATGTTATTAATGAAATAGGCTGGGAGCCATGGCTACATACAAGTTACACCTATTTTAGCAAAATTCGTCATGCGGACAGTACCCATGGTAAGCCATGAATACAAAAATTCAGACTTTATTGAGCTATTTAGTAAGATAGTGCCGCCTGAGTAAATGAATCTTTCTATACCATATATAGACGACTACTAAAGAGTTTTCCACATAATTTAGTATTTAACTACTAACTACATACAAATACACTTAAATATGTTTAAGAGATTTATTTTCAAAACTGCGTATATAAACATTTTGTAATTAAATTTGTCATATCTAGTACCCCAGTAGACCAATTTTTTTTTTTTTTTTAAACCAAAATTGGTACGCTGGTCTTATGTTTTGTAAGAATTTCAAGCACCTATTTGCCGATTTTTTCACCCATAATTTTGAAAGATGTTGCCATATACGACATTTTTTTTCCATATATCGCTGTAACCATCAAAACGAATCCCAGATATTTGGCATACAAATAGTATAACGACTGCCAGCCTCATCTAAGTATCAGAATGGAAGCCAAAATAAAACTTTTGTTCAACACCTTCTGTATTTTTGATAGCGTGAAAACTTTTAGAATAGTAATAAGGTGTATTTAAAACAAAGTCCTAGCAGGTGAATTTATGGAGAGAGGGGTCCGCCCGGCGAATAAAGAGGTACATGTGCGCGCAGCCTGTCGCAACCAGGATGCCGTGCTAAAAACATTAATCTGCGTATTATCAGTTGCGCGCTAGTCGATATGACCGAATTTCACAACATTTTGTAATAAAATAGTAACAGTGAGTGCAACCAAATTGTNTAATAAAATAGTAACAGTGAGTGCAACCAAATTGTTTATAGAGTGGACCCTTATTTTCAGGATGGTCATCTTATTTTTTTTTTTGTGTAATACGTCACATCTCCGGCACCATTACATCCTTTCTAACCAAACTTGGTTTGCTGAAATATTTACTATGATTACCAAATTCACCAAGTAAGTGTTTTATTGTTTACCATTTCAGAAGTTACGTTCATAATCATCTTAGAAATTATTCAATAAATTCCAAACAAACTTATTAAAAATTCCTCAAGCCGAATGGAATTCTTAAAATGAAATGTGAAACCATCCAAGCTTAAGAGAACACCGTCAAAACTGTATGGCTATACATGTAGAGGAAATTGTACTAATTAGATAAATGAGTAATTTTATGCAGGGCGTTTCACTTGTTCTCGGACCTTGATTTTTGCTCATAAATATCAAACATTTGGTCATAACNAGGTGTTTACAGTTTAGTAAATCTAGAGCTTAATAAGATCTTCTTGCTTTATCCAGGAATTATAGTGAATAAACTGACACAATGTTATTAATGAAATAGGCTGGGAGCCATGGCTACATACAAGTTACACCTATTTTAGCAAAACTCGTCATGCGGACAGTACCCATGGTAAGCCATGAATACAAAAATTCAGACTTTATTGAGCTATTTAGTAAGATATTNCTACATACAAGTTACACCTATTTTAGCAAAATTCGTCATGCGGACAGTACCCATGGTAAGCCATGAATACAAAAATTCAGACTTTATTGAGCTATTTAGTAAGATAGTGCCGCCTGAGTAAATGAATCTTTCTATACCATATATAGACGACTACTAAAGAGTTTTCCACATAATTTAGTATTTAACTACTAACTACATACAAATACACTTAAATATGTTTAAGAGATTTATTTTCAAAACTGCGTATATAAACATTTTGTAATTAAATTTGTCATATCTAGTACCCCAGTAGACCAATTTTTTTTTTTTTTTTAAACCAAAATTGGTACGCTGGTCTTATGTTTTGTAAGAATTTCAAGCACTTATTTGCCGATTTTTTCACCCATAATTTTGAAAGATGTTGCCATATACGACATTTTTTTTCCATATATCGCTGTAACCATCAAAACGAATCCCAGATATTTGGCATACAAATAGTATAACGACTGCCAGCCTCATCTAAGTATCAGAATTGAAGCCTAAATAAAACTTTTGTTCAACACCTTCTGTATTTTTGATAGCGTGAAAACTTTTAGAATAGTAATAAGGTGTATTTAAAACAAAGTCCTAGCAGGTGAATTTATGGAGAGAGGGGTCCGCCCGGCGAATAAAGAGGTACATGTGCGCGCAGCCTGTCGCAACCAGGATGCCGTGCTAAAAACATTAATCTGCGTATTATCAGTTGCGCGCTAGTCGATATGACCGAATTTCACAACATTTTGAAATAAAATAGTAACAGTGAGTGCAACCAAATTGTTTATAGAGTGGACCCTTATTTTCAGGATGGTCATCTTATTTTTTTTTTTGTGTAATACGTCACATCTCCGGCACCATTCCATCCTTTCTAACCAAACTTGGTTTGCTGAAATATTTACTATGTTTACCAAATTCACCAAGTAAGGGTTTTATTGTTTACCATTTCAGAAGTTACGTTCATAATCATCTTAGAAATTATTCAATCAATTCCAAACAAACTTATTAAAAATTCCTCAAGCCGAATGGAATTCTTAAAATGAAATGTGAAACCATCCAAGCTTAAGAGAACACCGTGAAAACTGTATGGCTATACATGTAGAGGAAATTGTACTAATTAGATAAATGAGTAATTTTATGCAGGGCGTTTCACTTGTTCTCGGACCTTGATTTTTGCTCATAAATATCAAACATTTGGTCATAACGTACTGGGAAGTGCTACATACAGGTCTTTATGTGTGATAAGCATAGTGACGTTACAGAAAGCGTCGGAAGTGGTCGCCTTTAACATCAATGCGTGCCTCCACACGCCTCTCCATGTTGCGGAACGTAGCCACCAACATATCAGGAGTCACAGCGTCGATTTCCCGCCGAATTTAACCATGCAGTTCCGTGATTGTCCTCGGCTTGTTGTGATAGACTTTCCCTTTCAGTTGGCCCCATTTAAGCTGTTCGCTGTGAAGTGAGCCCTTTTGAGGCCCTAGTTACTATTTCCTTTCAGCCATTTCTTATGTTTCAACCACCTTTTTAAATAGAGATTGCCAAGTAAGTAATAGGCACAGTGTATATATTCCACCGCAGTTTAAAATTTACGTCTTCGGGTTAAAATAAAATATATTTATTGACTATTATTCCAAATTCGAGGGCTTTCTGAAATGCCTACTTTACCGTGAATAGCCTCTAGGAAGAAATCCAGTGGAGTAGGGTCAGGCGATCTGGGTGGCCAACATCCTTTGGAAATGACACGCTCTTCAACTACGGGCACAATTTGTCTCATGCTCGCGTTGGAAGCGTGGCAAGTTTACGTCGTTCTGCTTAAAATAGCCAATAAGGAGTTACACGTCATTCAACTGATTCACAAACTCTTGGAAGACACCCAGGTAGACGTCGGTGTCCATAGTTGTGTTGATGAAGACGGCACCAGCAACGCAGCGCCTCAATAGAGCGCATGACACTCTTTANAATAGAGCGCACGACACTCTTTAACTTTTCCATAGTGCATAAGTGTGTAATGCCCTAACATTTCAGAGTGCATATGTATTTCATGCCCTAACATTTCATAGTGCATAAGTGTTTCATGCCCTAACATTTCCTAGTGCATAACTGTTNTTGCATATGTATTTCATGCCCTAACATTTCCTAGTGCATAACTGTTTCATGCCCTAACATTTCATAGTACATAAGTGTTTCTTGTCCTAACATTTCATAGTGCATAAGTGTTTCTTGTCCTAACATTTCATAGTATATAAGTGTTTCATGCCCTAACATTTCATAGTGCATAAGTGTTTCATGCCCTAATATTTCATAGTGCATAAGTGTTTCATGCCCGGCGTGAGGACTCTCCGTAACACAAAGCCGGGTATTTTGGGAATGAACAACCTCATCAAGATGGAATTACGCTTTGTCGAAGAACCACGCGTGGTCATATATTTCCTGATGTGCATTGGCAAACTGGTGGAATCAATAATAACAATTTACTATTTTGATTACTATTTCTGAAGGTTGCAATTGCTCAGCGGTAACATGACACGCGTGAAGTTTTTGATTTTCCCAACAGCTAGATGACACGTGCTTGCGGAAATTCCTATTTTCTACGGTCGTCTGTGCAATTACTTTGGACGAGACGAGCTGTCAGTTTCTAGCTTCCTGCACCGTTGGCGTCGGCCAGTTTAGGACCTCCTTCATGAGCTTCCACACATTTTTCCCCTTGTTTCTAGTTGCTTCACCAAATATCGATTGGATGGCTTTGCAGACGGTTTCCACCACCACCTCTCCCCAAACTGTGCAATAAATTGTCGCTGGCGCCCCTTTGTAAACTCCATTTTCCGGTTCGTGCGGACGAAAAACACTGAGTACTGACTCATACTGTACCCGAACAAACACGAAACACTACCAGGTGCGTCATCCCAACAGCATGGGAATAACACAGAACGAACGCATATGTCCGTAAGATTGGCATTTAACGAGCGAAACAATCTAGAACACTCGCATGCCAACGCAAAGACTTGAGAGGGTGTGGTGCCATCTCCAATGACGTAACCGGGCCACATACACCTATGTTTCTCATACGTATGCCCGTAGCACATTTAGTTACATTATGGCCAATATTTCTAGATTTATGAGCGAACATTAGAAGCCGAGTGAGAGTGAAATACGCTGTTAATATGCAATATCAGGAATTCTTTATTCGAGTTTATGGGGAAACAGCTTTTGCGTGGTAGTTCATCACGCATTATCATGCAGTCAGTCGATAATGAAGCATTGGGAGTTTGGAGTCCTTGTATCACAAGTCTAAACACAACTACGAGCACATTACACCCTGCAATAACAGTGGATAAGTGAGTGAGTGAGTGAGTGAAGGGATTTGGGCAGCTATTTACATCGAGATATTGAGAGCATATGCAGTCACTGTTACATTTATCGTGGTGAATGAGGTGAGTGTTAGAATAGGTATGTAAATCGTAACACGCTACGCTTTGATAGTATACGTAAAGCCCTTGTCTCACTGTAAAATGTTTCAGTCAAACTGCTTCCATTAAAATATACCTAATAATTTTGGACCAGTTGTGGCGTCATCGAAACGTCATAAACACCGCCATTTTGTTTGAAAAAATTGGAAAGCTTCAGTTACTATGAAACCTTTGAAGATTGAACCGGAATAAAATTTTTTTGGACGTTTCACGACTCAGTCAATCAGAATTGTGCACAACAAAAATTGATGCCACGAAACTTTAAAACAACGAACAATTGCTGGAAACTAAATAGGTTTGCAGATAATTAATTAATATAGAAGCTGCCTTAGCATGAATTCGATATTAAGTAAATACTGCACATTATATTAAGAACTCAGAGGTATTAAATTTCATTGTGCAAAATACAGTTCTGATAAATTTTAATTTTTTGTAAAGAAGTGAAAATAAATCACAACATTCGTTACATTTGTTCCTGTTATGGGACTGCACAGAATCATATTGACGGTATCTGATTTTGATAATAATTTTGAAATAAAAATTTATATTATATGATCCCAGTAAAAAAAAAAATTTACAAGGTAACACGTTTTCAAATACATTCAAGATTATTTGTTAAAACTTGTTGGAAAGAAATATATTATGGCTGTATTTCGTTTTTAAATTTTATTGTCTAATATATTTGAAGGCGAAAATTTGTCAGTGTGGATCATCAAACGTACGTTCGGTTCATGTTTCCTTCGTTGTTTGCAGACACTACGGTGAGGATCAGCAGCTTTAAAATACGACAGTAAAATGAAAACATTAAAGCTTATTTCCAGCTAAACCAAACTTTCCCTTATTATAACAGCAGTTGTCTTCATGGTCTGCAATTCGAACCTTAGAGAGAATAGCTAAATTTTTCCACCGGGTCATTTGAAATGGGGGAAACAGCTCTAGAAGTGGAATTACGCGTTTTCTCCGGCGCTCTGTAATTGTGGCCATATTCACAAGGGTCCTTCTCCCGCTTCGGATCGAATATACTTTGCAGAGGACACAGCTGTGCTTTCACCTAACAACGGACCAACACGCGAGATATGCGCGGAAGAAAGCTGTGTCAATTATTTACCCAGGATAAAGTTGAACAGAAATAGCTGCTCCGAGCATTTCTGGAAGTGCTCACCGTATTATGAAACCTCCACATCCGTATCTCTCTTCCCATGACCCTGCTTATGCCATTATTTATTGGTACCAGAAGCATACCCTAAGACTAACATTTTGGGTGGAATGGCGCATAAATACACGTTGAGATTACGTGAAATTTTATACGTCATTCGGTTGGGAAAATATTTTTGCGACACGATATAACTAGTTAATGAATCGTAATGAGTTGCGCACGTTCATTAAAATTACGTGAACCATGATATAGTTCCGTGAATTGAGGCGAACCAATCAAAACTTGTTGAGCACCTACACGTGTGTTAGTCGCTTCCGGAAAGCCGTACATATTCATATGAACTCGACCACTGTTTATAGTAAAAAAAAAAAAAAAGTTTGTTTTTGTCATAGACATTTCGCAAGGTTGTGAAGTTGGTGATTACGCATTACTAGGCTACACGATCACAAGGGAAAAAATATATTCATAAAAGGTTGAAAGGAGGTAGAACTCTGCCTACATAGTTTTGAACTACGCCATCTCGACTCAGCTAGGATTTGTATCCTGTTTGTTTCTTTTGGACCGCTATAACTTTAAATGTGTTTCTTCCCTTACTTCTCAAAATATTTGAAACCTGACTTACTCTGAAGCATCCAACCCACATACACTCATGCCTCAGGGATGATGATTCCAATTCTGAGTGTTTTCAGTTAACATTTTTATGCTTTTCAAACCGGATTGGGAAAACAAATACAATATTGCGGTCAAAGTAATAAATTGAGTATATACTACGGTGGCAATGACCTCACAACACTCATCTCCTAATTCGGGAAGCAAATATCGATTCTCGGCGGGGTCTAATTCACATATTTGCATAACGGTAATGTGGTGGACGTTGCCGTTTGTATGTAGGATTTACATAGGAACTCCCTTTTCCCTCGCACCTCAGACCACTGTTCCATTCTCATCTCGATACATGCCACTTGGTGCTGTTAGGCGCTGCCCAAATCACTTTTACTCACTTTCAACTAATTAAGTTAATTGTTTAGTTGATCTCATTATCACCTTTTTTATCCCACAACGGTAATAGACTGTGTACGTATATACTAAACTATTTTTAGCGTTTATGTAAATACGCCCCTCGCATATACACTGGAGAGCCAAAAAAACTGGTATAGGCGTGCGTATGCAAATAGCAGAGGTATGGAACCAATCAGAGTAACGCGATGCGGTCGGCAGCGCCCATATAACACAACAAGCGTCTGGCAAAGTTGCTAGATCGGTTATTGCTGCTATAGTCGGCGCACAAGAGATGGGACATAGCATCTCCGAGGTAGCGATAAAATTTTCATTTTCGCGTACGACCATTTCACGAGTGTACCGTGAATATCGGGAACCCGGTAAAACATCAAATATTCGACATCGCTGCGGCTGGAAAAAGGTCCTGAACGAACGGGACAAACGACAACTGACGAGAATAATTAAACGTGACAGACGTGCAACCCTTTCTCAAATTGGCTGAGATTTCAATGCTGGGGCATCAACAAGTGCCAGCGTGCAAACTATTCAACGGACCATCATTGATATGGGCTTTCGGAGCCGAAGGTCCACTCGTGTACCGTTGTTGACTGCACGACGCAAAGCTTTACTCCTCACCTGGGCCCGCCAACACCACAATTGGACTGTTGATGACTGGAAACACGTTGCCTGGTCTAACAAGTCTATTTTGCAATTGTATCGTGCAGATGGACGTTTATGGTTATGGAGACATCCTCACGAATCCATGGACCCTACATGTCAATAGGGGACTGTTCAAGCTGGTGGAGGCTCTGTCAGATATGGGTCGTGTGAAGTTGGCGAGAAATGGACCCATGATACATCTAGATACGACTCTGACCGGCGATAGATACGTATGCATCCTGTCCGATCACCTGCGCCCATTCATGTCCATTGTGCATTCCGACGTTCGTGGACAATTCCAGCAGGACAATGCGACACCCCACACGTCGAGAGTTGCTACAGAGTGGCTCCATGAACACTCTTCTGACTTTAGACATTTACATTGGCCACCTAAATCACCAGACCTGAACATTATTGAGCATATCTGGGATGCCTTGCAACGTGCTGTTCAGAAGAGATCTCCCCCGCCTCGCACTCCCATGGATTTGTGGACTGCCCTGCAGGAATCATTGTGTGAATTGCCTCCTGCATACCTTCAGACATTAGTCGAGTCCATGCCACGTCGTCTTGTGGCACTCCTGCGTGCTNTTGCCTCCTGCATACCTTCAGACATTAGTCGAGTCCATGCCACGTCGTCTTGTGGCACTCCTGCGTGCTCGCGGGTGCCCTACACGATATTAGTCAGGTGTACCAGTTTTTTTGGCTCTTCAGTGTATCTTGTTGTGATTCTAGCCGGAACATTGTGACCATACCAAAGACACTTTAATTGTTTTGGCGAAAGAGGTTGCTTCGCTATTCTATGCAGATAATGTCATATATTTACTCTAAACACAAAATTAGTGTACGTCCTTAAGATCTGACAGTGGACTATCAGTAGAGCTTAATGCTGTACACCAACTGGGAAGACAAGTATAACGCGGAAGAACTTTTAATAAAATACAAATTTTTTTTGCGAAGGCCATTATACAGAATGTTTCCAACAGAGACCTCCAAACTAAGGAAGATTATAGAATAGCTTAAGACCGACAGAAATGACTAGTAAATAAGTGGCACGATTCCAAAAAGTGTAAATTAAAGAATTGAATTTATTTTTTAACTTAAACTACACTGCATTACAAATAAAATGATAGTGAAAAAGTAATTGTCCAAGTAAAGTGGCGTCGGCACTTTTAATAGGTGACTAGTGCGATCACTTACCATACACCATTTATGACATTGTCACTCCTTCGTGATGGAATGTTATAACGGATTTGCAGATCTTATATCTTGTCCTGATATTTGTCACCAGTTTATGAAATTCTAGATAATAATAATTTAAAGCATAACAAAATGCCTGCCACTGGAAAAAACCTCCTTATTGCGAAATAATAATCAGTATACAGAAGTTGCAATAATAAAAAAATTAACATTAAAGCAATGCTATGGAAAGGGTACAACTCTCACAGATAATGATAGTTGACAAACAAATTCTACAAAATCAAGTGAAAGAGACGGGGCATAATATGTTTGCTGTGGTTCACTCGCGTTAAAAGACAGAAAAATAAAGGGATCACAATAACTTTCAAGTATTGCTACATGTGGCTTTAATTAGTTCGTCCTATTAAAATGTAATTTTCTCATTTTCGGCATGTTATTGTGTAAATATTTATAGTTTTTTAATTTAATATGAGTTGTATTATATTATATTTTAATTTGTAATCCACCCGAAGTAAAATTTTGAAGCAGTTTGCTAAATAATTTTGCCCCTTTTTATTTTAATTTTTGCCACAAATGTACCGGAGCGGTGATATACAGTCGCTGACATTTGTATCGCTGTAAAGTTGAAAGCGCGTTATGGCAAAATTTTCCTCTTTCATTAATACGTGTCGTAGCTGAGTCAGTTTGTCCTGTCACGTGAGCTTTTGCCAATTTTTTTTTCCGTGTCTCTGTGTGTGTTTAGGCCCTTCTTATTCATTCGCAGCACACGTTTCGTAAAAGTATTCCTATACCCCACATGAAAGTCACATAATTTTGGATCCATTCCTTCTAATATTGTCGTGGAATAACTCCTGGGAATTTTTATAAAATAGTGTCGGTTTGTAGTTATAGCGGTTTCAGGCATCAATGCCAACGGAGCCTGCTAGGATGANGAATTTTTATAAAATAGTGTCGGTTTGTAGTTATAGCGGTTTCAGGCATCAATGCCAACGGAGCCTGCTAGGATGACACGTTACTTGAATTTCCATAAAGAATGTCAACATGCGTAATTTCTGCAAGGAGTATTTCCTCTGATTATTTATATGCTGGTTTTCTTCACAAGCACTCTACTCCCAAAAGTCAAGCAGCAATATTCGCAAGATAAAAAGCTACGAGATTTTATTTTAAATGCAACAAAAAAAAAACCTCTGAAAAACTTGTACAGATAGGTTACTTTGTTTTTATAAACATTAATGTTATCATAATCACTAAAAGCCCATTATCGCCATCGCTTTGAAAAATCTTTTTATGCCGAGGCTAACAGGTTTTTAGTAAACACGTTTTTTTCCTGTTGCTTCAATACTGTTTACATATTTTCCATAAATACAAATTACTTAATTTCATAGCAAATCTCAGATTTAGTCAGGTTTCATGCTGGCGAATTCTGACAGAGGTAGCTTAAGACATCGAACCTCACGTTTCTGGGTTTGAACCACGGATGTATGTGTCGATTTTGGATGAACGTTAAGGTCAGTTAAGATTTTATGCCTTGCGTAATTAAAGTCACCATAGTACTTAATTAAAAATTAAATAAATACAATTTTGTACTTTATCGAAAGCATAGTATAGTATTTATAGGAAGATAATTTGTCCCACGCAGCCAATCAGAGACGAAGCCAGGAATCTGTTGTAAAATCCAATCAAAACTGATTCATAATTATTAAGGTTCAAGCTGAGAGTTTGGCTTATTTAACTAAGTTTTGTGGAAAATTGTCAGACCACGACCAGCTACCGTTTTTCTTTCTTCTGCTGAAATCACGGAAAAAAAGCTTGGGAAATCAGTTTGGGCTCACAAAGACGCCCTCCTTTTTCACAGTCAAGTCAAATTAAATGCTTTAATTGTAATATACAAATTATTATTGTTTTAAATAATCGTTATTCATTTGTTAATCTGTAAATTATATTGTTTTTAATATTATATAATCAACAGAGCAATTTATTAAATTCATTACGTTGTTGTCAAGTTTTATTAAAAAAATTTCTGTGGATCTGGAATGAATTTGCTATGGTGATCTTTACCGGATAAAATATCCGGAGATTCACGACGATAACGAACGTAACTTCAAATTCAATAACTTTTCCTTTTTATAGACGACTGATCACTGTAATATTCGCAACATTGGGCCTAGAGAAACTGGTCGGCTTTGCATGACACATGTGAGACTGAACAGGGAGAAATGTAAACAAATATTGGTCCGAAAATATTGTATATTTTATTTTACGTAACGACCAGGATCGATTAACCTAATAAAGTGGGGTCGCGGTGGTGCAGTGGTCAGACTACTCGCCTACAAATCATGTGAACCTGGTTCTATTTTTGCATGTGGGAATCGTGCCAGACGATGCCGTTGGTCGGGAGTTTCCTCGGCGATCTCTCGTTTCTCCCGACTTCGCCGCTTTTCCGCACTCGCCACACTTCACCCTCATCGGCTCTCAAGACCTCAATGATAAGAGCCATACAAATCTCTCCGCTCTCTCCAACCACTCCAAATTTAGTGAACATCCTGACTGTTTGTGTTACTGCCGCGTTCACCATCTCAGTTAAAAATTTATTGTATATGTCTATTTTTGGCCAATCTAGTTCCAGTTTGAGTAATAATACTTTAGTTCATATATGTGATAATTTTCATGCTAAGCCATGTGAGTTGCAGAGAAGGAATTCTTCTTTTTTTCTAGGGAGAAAAAATAATTTAACGTATTTCGTTTCTTTCACAATTTCAGCCTTATTGACCCCCAGCGTTCTGGAATACCTATACACTGTTCATCGGCGTGAGTTAAAATTTGGACTTGTTAAAAATAATTTGTCTTCGTATTTCTTATAACAGTTAAGTTTACTTCGGTTAGTGACGTTCCCTCGATACCTTGAGTCAGGTGCGGAAAGATTTGAAGCTGAGTTAACGTAAAAATGTCATATTTAAAGTTATTACAGTATTTAAAAACAAAAACGCTACACTCCCATCCTGCGGTACAAATGCAAAGAGTAAAATAAAAAGTATAAATTTTATTCCACGAAAATGGTACAGCTTGATGTCTAGAGCATTTCATCTTTGGTTTTAAACCGTACAATTTAAGACTAAATTTCTCGAAGTTGTGTCATACTAACACATTATATACAGTATAGGCTGTTTGAATTAACCTGAGCAGTTTGAAAACCCTGCTTAGGATCGACTTGTATGGACGTTGTGTATTCTTCCACCATAACGAAAATTTACATTTCCATAGGCCTGACCACTTTATTGATGCGTAGGTCAAGTAAAACTGCCAAATATTTACAAATGTAAATGATTTACAAAATCGCTCATTCTGAGAGTTAAATTCATAAAAAAAGAGAATCAAAATTAATAATTTGAATATTCATAAATATTTTCCTAACACTTTCAATTTGACCTTAATAAATGGAACTACCATCTATCCGATGTTACCAACTTTACTGGGCACATGTCAGTCAGTGTTGTCGTTACAATGCAGCAGCTAGGGTCGGTGATATTTTTCAAAGGTTGATTTTTAAAGTGCTCAGTTAACCGTGAACACTCAATAATTGCCAGCTGTAGACACACATGTACAATTANAAAGGTTGATTTTTAAAGTGCTCAGTTAACCGTGAACACTCAATAATTGCCAGCTGTAGACACACATGTACAATTATCCTGCAAATATGTGTACATAACAATGATTTAATGACCCTGTTATGGCGTAATTTAAGAGTTCAATTCAGTGTACCAAAAAGTTCATTTTAAAATACTGTTTTGCACTTTTCTTCCACTATGGAAAATACGCAATATAATTTCCTCGGTACTCGTCACAACCTGTATATTTGCCAATTTCGCGTTAAAATTCCTTCACATTGTCACTGTCTTAAGAGAAAATAATTACTTCACGTAATGACAGAAGTATAGAAATCGTTGAAATTNTTCCTTCACATTGTCACTGTCTTAAGAGAAAATAATTACTTCACGTAATGACAGAAGTATAGAAATCGTTGAAATCGCATTTTAAAACGTTACTTAGGAAGATAGCTTAAAATCGCCCTTGCTGTTTATTGAATGGTTACCTATTTAAATAGGGCTGAAAAAAACTTTTGACGTAAGCAAAACTTTGAACAACATGCCTGGAGAATGTTACAACGAACGGCAAAGATTTTTACAACATGTTCAAACATTGAACTAAAACATCCTATCATCTGTACCGCTGCGCAAGGATCTAGGCGTACACTCTACTCCTTGTTCTATGGTCTTCACGACCTTTTGCTAATTTACTGGGACCCAACTTTTTTTCCTCTTCGCTCAAACATGACTTTTTCTATAAGCTATTCAATTATTAATGGCTAGTGCAGTACAACAAGATGCTGTGCCGTAGTTCATCTGTTAGTTGGCTGAAGGAATCTTCAAACTTTGAACATTTTGCATAATTTAGCATCTCAACGAATTCTCGTAACCTATAAAATTATTAACATTAAATATAATGAGGCTGCTAAACAAAATTATATGTGCTTGACAGTTCTTTGCAACGAATGCCAATGAGACTAAAAGACACTTTCCTTTCGGCCTGTACTTTGTAAGCGAACTGCATGAAAACATTCATGAAATAACATGGCGAAACTTCTTATCGCAACTTTTTATGTGCATATAGAGAATTTATTTAATAGATTTCTGTTGGTGAACGATGTGATAAGCGACTCTTTGTAATTTCCACGCTGTGCAACCCTTAATTAATTCTTATTACCGCCGCCTTCGCATGTTATAACTGTGCCATCATTTACAGTGAAGTATCAGCAAGTTTATGGCCGCTGTTATGCCCTGCTTACTATTGCAATTGTTTGTGTTCAGGTATTTGATTTGAAGTAGCTCAATTAAGAAGTCTCTCAAAAAATAAAAACGAATGTCAGAAAATTGTTGATTTTTTGTGAAATGCAACGGAAATAAAAGGAATAAGCCCACCAATTAGACTAGTCATTGAAATTTATTAGGTAAAATGGATTGGTAGAAGTCATCGTCGTTGAAATTTGTCATTTAATAAAAACAAAATGTGTTGAATTTGAACCCTTTTCGTTACAAAGTAGTTTTCGGACAAGTGAAATTCGCCTTTTAGTACAGGGTACCTCTTATAAACGTGCGAGCACTCCTTGTGGTATGTTTCACGACGCGTGAATCAAACACCTTTTGCAGTGGCCTAGACGGAAAGAGAAGAGTGACACGTGGTGAAACTTACTGGTAGAATTGTAGGATTGGTGCTCAAGATTACATCCATCCTTATTTTTATCGTGGCTTGAAGCAAGGTGTATTTTTTTTTCGTGAATTTGAGGGGGAAGAGGGAGGGGGAGAGGTATAAGGGGACGGAATTGGCGTGCCGAGAAACCTCTTTCGGATATCTCCCTCGCGCTCATCACCCTGTCGGTATCGAGGCCGATATCAACACCCTTCGTCTCCTGCACCGCAGACTTCCTCACCCCCTGCCTCACCCTGGCTCACTGGAGGAGCTTCCCTCCCCTTATTCCAACCCTCTCACAACCAGCTCGGCCATTTCTCCTCTCGGCTCGGTGAAGTGACTGGAGTGGAGCAGGAAGGGAGGGGGGTGTAGATTGCGTTCGCGAAGACGAAAAGAAGCCTAACTGGATCTCCTTTTACCCCCATTCCCGCCCTTACTTTACATCTAAATAGCCCCTTTCTCCCTAACTCTCGGTTCTCTCCGGTCCATTCTGCAGCCATCCAGCACCCCTCCGTCCTCAACACCCTCCCCCGTACCCGAGACAGCCCGTGGAATCCCCGGCACTCTTCTGCCGTGGTGGTGTGGCCGGCGTTCGAATAGATTTTGAGTGCGGCGTCTTCGGGCGTGCCACGGCCCGCGCGAATGCAAATGCCGCTCGCTTCGGTATCAGTGCGCGCCGTGCTGCCGGCGAGTGCTTACTCAGGCAGTCGCGACTTTGTGCCGAGGCGGCTCCAGTTTCCAAGAGAGCGACAGAAACGAGGCCCCGACCACAGAACACGCTGTTTATAGTACAGCCACTTGGGGTAACTTTGCACCGCGCATTTTTACTTAATTTAAAGGCTTTCCACCCTCCCCTTTAAAAGGCTGTTCACGATAAACTGAGCACTGTGCATTCTTCCATCATATGTAAAATTGCCACTGCAATGATCCTGATCACTTAATTCATGCGCCGGCAACGTGAAACTAAAATTATCAAGACGGCAAATATTTCACAAAAGTGCTAAAGTTAACATTTATCACGCACGAAGAAACCTTAAAGCCAATTAAATCGCTTAGGTATTCACAAATATTTAACCTTACACTTAATAATTCAGCGATGAGACGTGGGACTACTTTCCCGTCCGTCGTTACGACTTCACTGGCGCCGTTCCGGTCCAGTGTGCCCGTTGAAACACACGCAGGAAGCGGTAGTGACGTCTTCCCAAGGTCGATCTGGAAAGTGCTCGTTTTACCGCGAGCAGCCTACAGATGTTCGCTTCGTGGATTCCAGTTTTATTAATAAAGGAAGACATAAGCGAGCGAAGGTCATTCAAGAATTCAGTGGAAATTAACTTGCGAACGCGGTTCTAATGTTGCCCCAGCTGGCAGTTGCGTATACAAGATTTTATTTTGGCGGGGCTATACCCCCAGTTCTGAAATGATCACTTTGCACAATGAGAAAACCGCATTTAAATTTTTTAAACACCATTTCAGATAATTATTCGAAATTTGTTTATCTTATGACTTTTTTTTTGTAAGGGGCTGCATACCTGAAGGACACCCCCCGCCACCCTTCGCTTTCACCACCATGAGTACGCTATTGCAAGCTGCCACAGAGTTACCGCATATAATTGAAACAAAACAACTTTAAAGTCTGCGCAAAATACCTGTGTTGTACTCTACAATACTTTGCAGAAATAACCCCGCACTTGAGTAATTTTTTTATAATGCACAATTGACGGAATTCAGGGTACCCGAAGGGGAAAAAAATGGAAATTTGATAACTTGCACAACTGTATGGCTCACCATTTATTGTCCACTGCAGTTAAAACATTTTAAATGCACAGTAAGGACCCAGAATTGGCCAACATACAGGCATAGTTATCGGCCATTTGTGAACTATTTAGGCTAATTCGCAGAAATCAATAGGTTAGCATCAATTCCCACCCCAAGAATTTATGTTCAGTAAAATTGTTTTTAAATTAGTTAACAAGATATAGTAATATTATACCCTATTATTAATATTGCAGATGAGAGTATGTACTTTTATACAAAAATGTATGAAACTGACGAAGCTCTAACTTTAGTAAAATTGAGACTTAATTTAGGACTGAGTCGGGTGGAGACGTTTTCTGAAACAACCTTCTTTAAAGTTTTTTTTAAATCCGCAATCTAAATATCTTGATTCCAGTTAAGTTAAAATATGTCCACTTTTGACCCGAATGACATAATTGCATACAGAATGTTTATCGTTGCTTGTACAACAAATGATTGACATACAGGTTTGCAACTGACTCCTTGTGCAGTGTTGTTTGGTAAAAAAAAAATTCGTATGGAATAAGGAGATAGGATCTACTTGTTGAATTGATAAAGTTACTTGAAACCATTGACAGAGAAGGAAGTTTGTCAAAAGGTGTTTGATGCATATACCAGTAGTTGTTAAAATNTGAAGGAAGTTTGTCAAAAGGTGTTTGATGCATATACCAGTAGTTGTTAAAATGCCATTAAAAAAAATAGTTGCATTTCATTTTGCAGTAATAAGACTTATCAATGGTCTGAATTCATAAAATATGTTGGGGATTTCCACAAAATTCTTTTTTTTTATAAGAAAAATAGNAGACTTATCAATGGTCTGAATTCATAAAATATGTTGGGGATTTCCACAAAATTCTTTTTTTTTATAAGAAAAATAGTTTTCTGGAAAAAATATTACTTATAAAATCATATTATGGCCCAAGAATTTTTGTAGACATATTTGGCTACATTTGCGAAGCATTTTGGCCAAACTCTTGAAATTCAGCATATAGACATGATTTAATACCACGAGAACGAATGCATGGCATGATAAGTCCTGCAAGTTTTGTAAATATAGTTGACTATATATTACGAACCAGTAGAGTTAGGCCATTGAAATCCAGTGTATAGATATCATTTATGAACCCGCGAATATATTAATGGCACATCATGCCCCAATCCTCCTTGTAGAATATTTTCTCAAAATTTTGATCCATTAGGTTTACAGCCAACAAACTCATATCATACGAAACACCTTAGACACTGATATTATGCATTAGGAAGGGAAGTGCTTTTATAACAACATTTTGCATTACACACTGCCAAGTAGATTTACTTTTACACTTTGTTCAAGCTAGCTTACCATTGCCAATTTATTTCAGTGGTTATGCTACAAAGTCCGGCCACACAAACTGATATTAAGGATGGCCAACAAACAAAATCAACTATACAATCAATCAATTCCGACCAGCGAAAAAGAAACCAATAAAACCGACCGTCTAACAAGCATCTGTGTGCCAGCTTGCAGATTCTCAATTTACTATCTCACTATGTATGTAAACTCACACATATAATAGTTCACACCTGCCCTACGTCATCCTACTAATANTCAATTTACTATCTCACTATGTATGTAAACTCACACATATAATAGTTCACACCTGCCCTACGTCATCCTACTAATATTATAAATGCGAAAGTGTTTATGTGCGAGTGTGTGTGTGTATGTTTGTTACAACTCAGCTCCATAAAGACAGAACAGATTTTAATGAAACTTCGTATGTAATTACTTTAGGTCCAGGAATAGGACATAGGATGCATCTTATCCAGGTATATTGTACGGGTCTTGTGGAATAACAACTAAACCTGATTCTGCAACTGCTGGGTATGTGACGGAAATTTTTTTTTTTCTGGTGTCAGAGTTTATCAGGCCCCCCAAGGACCTCTGAAACGGCTTAACGACTGATATTAATCGATAACAACCGGGACCGAATATTTAACGTGCCCTCCGAAGCCCCGAAGCGCTCAGATGTTATGCCACAAAAGGGTCACCCATTAAAATTTGTGCCGCTGGAAACGTTGCTTAAATTGGTGATCTATTAGGGTCCTTCAGCCAAGCGCAAAAAGTAGTACCTAGGTACACATATTTCTAAAGTTACAACTTTATGAAACTTACGTTTAGATTTTCATATATCGACCATGGAAAGCGGAAATGTTGTAACTACGCGATAGTTGCACAGACATACTCCAAAAACAATACCCTTCTTCATGGGTAAAAAATATTTCCTTCCTTTTGGGTTGCCGTAAAACCTAGGTCTAGGCCAAAATCTTATAATTTTATAATTCTGGTTTGACATAAATGAATTGTCTTTCCCCAATTTATTAGCGTATCAATCTAAAATTCAATTGTACGCGGGAGAAGCCGGGCTGGTTCGCTAAACATTTTTACATTCACTGAGGTAACAAAAATCATGGGATAGCAATATGCAAATATACAGATGGCTGTAGTATAGCGTACAAAATGTATAAATGGGCAGTGCATTGGTTGGGCTTTCATTTGTATTCAAGTGATTTACGTGAAAAGGTTTCTGACGTGATTATGGCCGCATGAAGGGAATTAAAAGACTTTGAACGCGGAATGGTAGTTGGAGCTCGACGCATGGGACATTACATTTCGGAAATGGTTATCGAATTCAACATTCCGAGATCCACAGTGTCAAGAGTATGCCGAGAATACCTAATTTCATGCATAACCTCCCACCATGGACAACGCAGTGGCTGACCGCCTGCACTTAATGACCGAGACCAACGACGTGTGCGCAGAATTGTCAGTGTTAACAGACAAGCAAAACTGCGTAAAAAAAAAAAGCAGCAATCAATGTGGGGCGTACGACGGACGTGTCCGTTAGGACATTGGGGCGAAATTTGGCTTTACTGGGTTATGCCAGCAGAAGAAAGACTCGATTGCCTTTACTAACAGCACGACATCGCCTGCAACGCCTCTCCTGGACTCGTGACCATATCGGTTGGACCCTAGGCGACTAGAAAACAGTTGCTTGGTCAGATGAGTCCCGATTTCAGTTGGTAAGAACTGATGGTAGGGTTCAAGTGTGGCGCAAACCCCACTAATCCACGGACCCAAGTTGCCAACAAGGAACTGTGCAAGCTGGTGGTGGGTCCATAATGGTGTGGGCTGTTTTTACATGGAATGGACTGGGTCCTCTGGTCCAAGCGAACAGATAATTGACTGGAAAGGGTTATGTTCAGCTACTTGGAGACCACTTGCAGCCATTCATGTACTTCATGTACCCAAACAACGATGGAATTTTTATGGATGACAATGCGCCATATCACCGAGACACAACTGTTCGCGATTGGTTTGAAGAACATTCTGGTCAATTCCTGCGAATGATTTGGCCAACAAGATCGCCCAACATGAGTCCCATGGAAAATTTTTGGGATATCGTCGAGAGGTCAGTTCGTGCACAGAATCCTGCACCGGCAACACTTTCGCAATTATGGACGTCTATAGAGGCAGCATGGCTCGATATTTCTGCGAGGGACTTCCAACGATTTGTTGAGTCCACGACGCGTCGAGTTGCTGCACTTCACCGGGCAAAAGGAGGTCAGGCGCGATATTAGGATGTATCCCATGACTTATGTCGCCTCACTGTGTATGTTTCATATATATATATATATATATATATATGCATTGGTTTTGAATAAATTTAGGAGCTTGTAAAATTTGTGTTAGAAAATGTCTTTGATATATAAAAAGGGTGTCGAAAGAAATATATTTANTTGTAAAATTTGTGTTAGAAAATGTCTTTGATATATAAAAAGGGTGTCGAAAGAAATATATTTATTTAAAAAAAGCACTTTGCATGTTTCTCTCATGCTCAGGTATTTGGCTGAAAGCAATCTAACAGGAATTTTCTCTCTAATAACAGAAGATATCATATGGTGTCGGATCATATTTGGTTGAATTGGTGCTGTTGCAGAAATAGTCTTCTACGATATTAAATAATAACTTTCAACGTTGATAAAAAAAAAATACGAAAAAATGTATTAATACACCATTATAAAAATGTATCAGAAGCATTATTCATGTTTAGACTTGGCGAGGGGCCGTCCAGTCTTTCCACTTGCGAGAGTCGTAAAGATATGCCTGAGTAGACGGAAGATGACGTAGAAGCAGGTGACTGCTGTAAGTAGCAGAAAGCCGATGACGTCCAGCAGGAGGTACTGGTAGAGAGGCATATCTGCAGCAGCCGACCTCAGGTGTGGCGCTCCTCTGTGCCTGATGACGTACTCAACCCAGTACACAGCTGTCTCCATAGCCGTCATAGGCCGGTCCCGGAACAGAGCCGACACCTTCTTGGCGTTCTCCGAGTAACTGCAACCAGAAACACAGGCCCACCTCACGAAAAGTACCTCACACTGACTAATGACATACTTNATACCCTTTTGGCGTTCTCCGAGTAACTGCAACCAGAAACACAGGCCTACCTCACGAAAGGTACCTCACACTGACTAATTACATACTTAACCCTGTAAACTGCTGATTCATTACCCAAAAGTTGACTGGTCACGGAACATGGCTGACACCCTCTTGGAGTTCTCCGAGTAACTACTACCAGAAGGACAGGCCCACCTCACGAAAGGTACCCCACACTGACTAATGACATACTTAACCCTGTAAACTGCTGGTTCATTACCCAAAAGTGGACTGGTCACGGAACAGGGCCGACTTCCTCTTGGCGTTCTCCGAGAAACTGCAACCAGAAGGATAAGCCGACCTCAGGCGGCAACCGCCTCAACGATTGTAATTTTTGTGTTCGTACTCCATCTAGTACACGGCTGATGGCTTTGCCGTAAAGGCTCAGTACCCTCTGCATATTCTCATATTACCTGTTGCGTTCTTTAAGCAAATAATGCACTTAGAGGTTCATTAAACTGCAGCTATTAAAATTTGTACTCTTGGGAAAATTCGTTCCTATTTATTCATACATGCTACAAAAACTTCTGAAGAAATTAAAAAAGTGGATGAATTACTGTTGAATACATTTTCTGTAATGAAATGTAATGTCATTTTTAGTGGTATTCAAAAAATAATATTGATATAACATGAAATACGACTTTAACGAAAAATTTTCTAACATGGCACGAGATCCAGATTTGTAAAAATTTCGTTCAGTTGAAGGACTTCTATGCTTATAGTTAAGCATTATCCTTTAGGTTAGCAAAGATCTCATGTCATATCGCGTTTAATAAATAAATGTGGTACGAATTTCACAAAATTAATTGTGAAGTTATCATAAAACATTAGAAATTGCATAAAAAGAATATATGTTAATACCATCAAAAAAGACAAAGTATAATGAGTTCAAAATATTAGGTGCATTTAGGTTGGTACAAAATTGAAAATACACGTAACAGATTGGGTTATTTACATACTGGTCAAGGATATATAAGCATTATAAAAAAAATTTCTAATTATTTTAATAAAGTTCGTACAATTATAAAACTTTATTTAGCATAGTTTCCGAAAGAAAGATAGGCTTATATAATCACCAGAATGTTAGTCTGGAATATATTCCCCCTCCCCCTAATAACTTTTAAACTCTTGAACCGAATTTCACATATAGCATTTACCAAGTTCATACGACTTTTATAGTTTCTGATCACGCCGGGTACTTATCTTCCAAATGTCGGCAATTATAGTATTTGGGAAATTTGTTTCTATATCGGGAATAATGAAATTATTTTAAATCAAAATTGGCAAGTTTATAGTGCATAATGTAAGTATTGAACTTGGAAAGCGATAATGTTATTAATCCCCCATTTTGGATGATGGTGCAACATTAATATATTAAGCTGTTATTTTGTATCTAGATATCCATTTAATTCATTTTAAAAATTTGGTACTTTTATAGTTTATGATATAAACATTTTATTTATAAAACGTTACAATTGTAAATTGGCCATTATAAAAGATAGCGAAACATGAAAAAAATCAATATTTTACACTATATATTGGGAAAATTTCAACCGATTTCTGAGAATTTTGTATTCTATTGTAGGCCATTATAGTACTTATAGTTTAAATGTATAAGGCACTTATTTTCAAAATGGTGACCATACAAGATTTTAGAGTGAATTTGCTGTGTCTACCAGACCGTTTAACCGATTTCGACCAAACTTAGTGTGCTGAAAGTTTCTATTACGAATATCAAAATTGCCAAAATTGCCTCTTTTGTCCACCATTTTCTAAGATAGCGTTACATGAAAAATAAAATCTATATGCTATATCTCGGCAAAAATCCACAGATTTTTACCAAATTTAGCAGCCAAGTAACACTATAGTAAGTCATATAAACTGGTATGTTTAATTGAGCCAGACCCTTATTTTTAAAACCATGGCTATATAAAAATTTTATATTACTATGATATATCAACGAATCCTTACTATGATATATCAACGAATCCATGAAACAAAGGTCACCTAAAGTTTGTAAGGCAGCAGTATTTATTACAACCATCAAATGTGTCTGCATAGTGCCTTTATAGCCACCATTTTGAAATATAACGGTACGCGAGTAAAATATATTTTTTCTCATATTTCGGAAAACAATTAATCGAATGGTTTTAAATTTGGCAAAAAAAGTAGCAGTCGGTATATGCCGATATTTTTTTAAGTGGGCTAGAAATTTATTTTCCAAATTTGAACTTAACTTTGTATGCTAGTAATATAAATTACAATAATAAGTGTGTGTACTTAGAGCCGAATTAGTACATTTTGTAAAATAATGCCACGCGAATAGATAAGGTTTTGTTATATTCTGGGAACAATCGCGCGATGTACTCAATTTGAAAACAAATTATTTAATAGTATTGTGGTAGGCCATGTAAACGGACATGTTTTATGTAGATCTGGCACTTATTTTCAAGATGGTGGCTATGAAAATGTTTTAATTTAGTGTATATAAGTCATCAGTAGATAGCAGTTTGGTTCTCCACTAGTAAAATAATGGAGCTTTTATGCCATATGTCGCGGACCAATTAATCGATTCCCGCCTTAATTTGCGCACAAGTAGTGCTAAAGTCGGACACAATCTTACACTTTTTAAGTGTGTATGGCTTTATGTAAAATACGACTGCCAAATAAAAAATTTTGAAGTCAGTTATATCTATTAAATAAAATACCCAGTTTCGATAAAATTGTGTATACCGGAAGCATCCGTTAGAAAAATCAAATCTTCTTATAGAGACCCTCTTTCGACCACCTTTTTGGAACATAGCCCTTACTTATGCCATACTTTCCTCAGCTTTTTAAACACAACCCATCAATGATAGAAAACTAGCAGAACTACCCAGCGTTACCTGGGTAAAATAGGGCCATAAGAGGTACACAACCCCGATTTGGGGTTTTTGAAAACAATATTTTTTTTTGGGGGGGGGAGGGGGTCCTGAGAACATTTTAACCTACGCGGTATTTTAAGTTGGGTAATAAAGGGTATACCTACCAAATCTACTTACGATACGTCAAACGGTGTAGTATTGAATTGTATAATGAACAAAACTTACATACATACATATGTACATACAATTTTGACATATATAACTCGGCTGTTGTTAAATCCCTAAAATTAAAACCCGTTAATTATTCAAAAAATTGTTACGTTACTGCTAAAGGTACCTGTGATATCATTTCATACTTCATTTCCGACTTACCTAGGATTATCGACTACAGTTCTTATCGCTTGAAGTAGCGAGTCCTTCGTTATCTCATCGTAGTTCAACTTTGTAGCCATCCCTTTTGCTAGCAGAGAGTTTATATTGGCTTGTTGGTCAGCGAATAAAGGTATGCCGACAACAGGGACCCCAGAATACACCGTCTCGTGGGTGCTTCCTAGTCCGCCGTGACTGACGAATACTTTGGTTTTTGGATGATCTACAAGGACAAAGAGAATCAGATCTGAGAATTGTGAACAACTTTATATGCCTGTGGCGGTACAATCGCGAATATTTATGGGAGAAGGAGGCTGCGATTCCATATCCTCAGATATACACCGAAGAGCCAAAAAACTGATAAAGGCGTGCGTATGCAAATAACCGAGGTATGGAACCAATAAGAGTAACGCGATGAGGTCGGCAGCTAGATCGGTTACTACTGCTACAATGGCAGGTTATCAAGATTTCAGTTAGTTTGAACGTGGTGTTATAGTCGGCGCACGAGAGATGAAACATAGCATCTACGAGGTAGCGATAATATTTGGATGTTCGCGTACAACTATTTCACGAGTGTACCGCGAATATCGGGAATCCGGTAAAACATCACATATTCGACATCGCTGAGGCCGGAAAAAATATCGTGAAAGAACGGGGCAAACAATGACTGACGAGAATCGTTTATCGTGNTTCGACATCGCTGAGGCCGGAAAAAATATCGTGAAAGAACGGGGCAAACAATGACTGACGAGAATCGTTTATCGTGACAGACGTGCAACCCTTTCTCAAAATGGCGCAGATTTTATTTGTGGACTGCCCTGCGGGATTCATGGTGTGAATTGCCTCCTGCATACCTTCAGATATTAGTCGAGTCCATGCTACGTCGTCTTGCGGCATTTCTGCGTGCTCGCGGGGGCCCTACACGATATTAGGAAGGTGTACCAGTTTTTTTGGCTCTTCAGTGTATTTATCTGCCAAGATGTGGTTTTGACATGACGATTCTAGTAGTCACAGCGATAGAGACTAAGGAGAAATCATTACAGTACTGGCCGAACATGGCATTCTGAATTCTAGACTTGTCTGATCTTGGGGACGAATAACGCAACTATAGATTTGGCTTCAGTCTCATTACCTAAAAAATTGTTAAGTAATTCAGAAAAACAATATTTCTGACTTAAATATTTTATAAGATTTTCAATAAAATCTATAAAGCCACTTGAATGCTATTGTTTGCCCATATGCTACACCTAAGAATTTTATATGCGTGTACTGATACACTTAATGAAATCGGTGGCCACGGGAATTGCTTTGTCGATGTAACTATCTTCTCCAACAATATTTGAGAGAGTTGTTTTATTCTTTTCATTAATATTTCTGTGCAGAAAACTAAAAGAACTTACATACGTAGTACAAAAATAATATGCCATGCAGCGTATATAATAAAACATTAAAAAAATAAATAAATGGAATTCTTTAAAAAAAAAAAAATACCCTACCGTATTTTCACGAATATTTAAATCATTATTTTACAAATACATAATATCTTAAGATGTTTTGAGAAACGTATGCCTTTCCGTCCGTTGTTTCTATCTTTACTTGACGCAAGTACCATTGAAAAAATTACCTAAACGAGCATACGTTTATGCATTGCGTTCCGTTGAAGTGAAAGACCGCATTAATTTTGAGTCTGCACAAACATTTTTATACCCAACTGGTGCAGATTTAATAATTGTAAATGACGTAATTTCTTAGTTGTCGCATTAAAATTGTTTCTTCAATGTACAATTAAGTACACAGTGTGCCAGGTGATTCGCGTAAGCGGACTACACCACTCGAATCTGTGATCAAAACCAAGAACAAATATTCTTCGGCAAAAAGGCGTATGCCCACTATTTAACGTGAAAAAAATGACATTAAAGTAGAATAAATAACTTTTATTTCACGTCAAGCACAGCAAGAAGCATCAACATGCCAAAAGTCGTAACGTCGTAACAGGTGTTCGAAGTTTGCTGCGCTCATAGCAATTCACTTTCCCGCACGTTGGATGCATGCGGCATGCGAGGAGATCGGCCGCCGGACGCATGCCTGGCCACTGCCATGCGCCAGTACTCACTGCACGTGCNGCATGCGGCATGCGAGGAGATCGGCCGCCGGACGCATGCCTGGCCACTGCCATGCGCCAGTACTCACTGCACGTGCGTGAACTCCATGTCCTCTTCGACACTACTGCGCTCGGCTAGTTCCCTTGCCGTGTGCCTTGCAACGGACACATTAGTTTCAGCATTGCCACATCACCTCGCCTTTATCTATTTGGAATTCCACACTTCGGTACAATGTGCTCTTGAACTTTCGTGTGGTTTTGGTCGTAAACGAAGAGGCTTGCGCATTTTTTACACGCGAGTATTTTCTACTTAGTTTTGATCACAGATTTGTGAGGTTGCAGTCCATATCCACGCATCACCTGAAAACCTGTTTATGTTCACTTTCCTTTTCGTTCAGTAATTAAAAATGTCTAGAAAGTGTTATTAAATTCTGTAATAGTAAATGAATGAATATAGAATTTAAATTAAAGACACTTTAAATTACCTTATAAGCAAAACATTTTTTATCAACAGAGTTATAATATTTATTAATGGGACAAAATAAAATACCTTATATTCGTGCTAAATTAATATAAATACAACACATATCAAATATAATTCTACAAAATCAGATTTTCCGTACCTTTTGTTTTAAATGAAGGATTTTTAGAACAGTAGGATCGAAACCTTTGCTTAAAAGTGAATTAACGACGACGTTGTACAACTGCTATTACTAAACTTCATTGGAATACAATATTTGTTTCATTACATATATATTATGTTTTTTAAAGGTGAAAATAGACATATATTCAACCAAAATACATTTTGGGCTTGGCGTATTATTTATATGGAAATTACAGTTGAATATTTTTCTTCGGCAGACATGTAAAATTTGAGCGGTGCTTGGTGATATTACAGTACGTACTTCACACCAGCGATACAATCATTTGTACTTATCATAATTGGAGTACATATTGAAACAGATAGCGTATCATGGCGTAAAAACCCACAATTAGAAGTATTTAAATAGTATTTGTTTAGAATTCTTTACGCATAAATCTGTGATATTACTTTCAGAGTTCAGAGTACACTGCATGCCAAATGTCATGGGGAATGCAGTATGCAAAGGCATTTGTCGCATTACGTCTAGAAAGTACTCAGATCTGTATCAGTTATGCTCTGACATCACGCGAGTATGTGCTAGTCTCGCATTACATTGCAGCCATTTATGAACCTCACGTACCTCCACAGAGATGGGATATTCCAGCAGGATAACGCACCGTGTCGTAAGAACAAGTTGTCCGGTATTTGTTCGAGGAGCATTGTGGAGAGACTAATATACTGCTGTGGACACCTCATTCACGCGATACGAATCCCGTTGAACATTTATGGCACGTGGTGTGAAGGTCAATTCGCACACACGATCCTGCAACTATAAATATGAGAGAGAGCTATGGGTAGCCATCCTGACGGCATGTGAAGGGTGAGTGAGTGAGTGAAGAGATTTTGGCGGCTTTTAACATATAGATCTTGAGAGCCGATGATGGTGAAGGGGGTGAGTATTGAACAGCACCGGAATGAAAGGGCGGTGGAAAAGGGAGATCCCCGAGAAAACCCACCTACCAGCGGCATCGCCTGGCACGATTCCCACATGCGAAAATCCGGGGGTGGCCCCGCCGGGAATCGAACCTGGCTCGCCGTGGTGGGAGGTGAGTAGTTTGACCACTACACCACCGCGGCTCCCAGACGGCATGCGTCAAAATTTCTCCGCATGTGTTTTGTCCACTTGTGAAATTGATGCCACGACGAGTTGATGTACTTCGCCAGGTCAGAGAAGGGACAACATGATTCTATATCCGTAACCCATGTATTTTGCATGTCAGTGTATAAAATAAACTCTTCTAGGAAAGCCAAACTTATTAAATTTAATGAAATGTTTTATTGGGAAAGAAGCAAGTGTTCTGTAATTGGGCTTCATACATTCACCATTTCAATATTTTTTCCCTATTTATGAAAAAAATATTTTTATAAATATTATCTTTGGTTCAAATATTAAATAGAAGAAAGACTTGGCTTTGTTTTATAATAAAATTTTTGTGTACATAAATAGAAAAAATAACTAAACTTGAAAATGCTTCTATGACTACATAATTCAATTTAAATTACGTATATATAAATAAATTCGACATATGCTGCATCGTGACCAGAACGAAGAAGATAGATAAAATTTATGTTACCTGGTCTTACAACTTAATAATATTTTATAAATTACAGAAGGTATATATTTGCAATAAATTAAGTCATTGATAAGTCCAAATATACTTTCAAACAGGCATTAGCAAACTATGCTTTTATATAGCAAATTTGGACGTTTTGAGTTTAGTTATTATTCTTAATTAGTGTATAAACTAATTATATTAAATCATAAATCTTAAAACGAGCCAAGAAACCTTTTTTCGGAAAAAATTTTTGATAACTTGGCAGTCCGTGGCTAAGGTTAGAATAAATTACGTTATCAACAGAGTGTTCGCAAATTTTGCAGCTNTTTATATAGCAAATTTGGACGTTTTGAGTTTAGTTATTATTCTTAATTAGTGTATAAACTAATTATATTAAATCATAAATCTTAAAACGAGCCAAGAAACCTTTTTTCGGAAAAAAGTTTTGATAACTTGGCAGTCCGTGGCTAAGGTTAGAATAAATTACGTTATCAACAGAGTGTTCGCAAATTTTGCAGCTTACAGCCATACATATTTGATACATTATTTGTATCAGAAATACTACAAAATTTCATATTTGAGAATTATAGGTGGGTGAAACTGGGCAAAAAACCTTGGCGAGTTAACAAAATACTTACTTAATACATCCAGTTGTGGGATCCACTTGCTGGTCATAACGTTTGCTGGCTTTCCAGGTAGAGATTCACCGGTGTATTTCATCAGCACTCTCTCTGGAAGAGCACCGAAAGCATCTAACAAAGCTTTCAACTTCTCTGGTGGCAACGTCTGGACTTGAACCAACGAGCCTAAGTTAAAGTATACGACTCCATGAGTAGATTTGTCGAAAAAATCTTGAAGGGCCTTGAAACGAAATATATATAGTTAGAGCAAGCCTTTATTTCAGAAAATTTGTAGTAAATGTTAAGTTTATGGGAGGCTTTTATTAAGAGTGATTTAAGTATTTATGATGATATATAAACGCTACTGCGTTTCGTTTTTCGTGCATAAATAAAGGTTCTCATGTGATATTATATTTCGGTACAACGATAGTTTGTTTTAGGTACAAACATTCCTTATAATGGTATAGAAATAAACGACCCAGAACAGGTAAAAATGAAACCCAAAATACAAGTTGCATAGTAACTTGAAAAAATACATTTGTCTTTAAGTTATTCCCTAAAACAAGTTTCTATGAACCATACCTGCGGTAGTTTTTTCTTTGGTTTCTGGATGTTTATCCCTCCTACTTCGACGAACGCTGGAACGGCAGGTCTCGGTCCGTTAATGGAAAAGTGGCTGTTGACTATGACGAGGCTGACGTTGCTCGCCAGTTGTTCCACACTGGGGACGTCTTCTCCGAAGTAGCTCTTCATTAAAGTGCTTGTCGGGTTGTAGCTGTATACCGTATTCCCGACTTTATGGAACGTGTTGTACACCGTGCTCGTGAGCCTCTGCCAGAAGTTCATCTTGTCTGTGTAAGGCAGAAAGAAACTGGGTGTGTACGCAGGATGATCAGGGTTGCCTATTCTTCCGTGGGCCCAAGCGAAGGCCACACTTGAGATTACGTTGATCAGCGGCGCTTTGAACTTTCGTGCGAATGCGATGCAGCACTCGCTGCCGAAAATCTCCGTGACGACAAGGTCGAAACTTTCCGTGGACCTCAGGAGGGCTTGCGCTTTCGGGTGGTCCATGACCGCCCGGCACGTCGCTCTAGTTTCTCTCCACATGAAGTCCGTCAAAGCGGCAGTTTGCCAGCTTCGGGCCGTGTCAATCGTGGTGTTGTCCGTGACATCGGCGGCGGTTCCAGATACGTCTAGGTCTGTGTAATTTGGAACGGGACTTTTTTGCGGGAAGTGGCTAAGGACAACGACTTGATGTCCTTTGGCAGCGAGTCCTTTCATTAGAGCTTCGAACACAATGAAGTGGCTTTTCCCATTGTAGCTGAACAACCCCAGTATTTTGGCGCAGTCTGCTCGATGAAGGAACGCCACGCACATGATAACTAACGTCAGTTTTGCCTTCATGTTAGTGACCTGAAACACAAGCACACATATTGTATGTACATATGACACATCCTGGCAGATGTTTCAGGGAAGTAATTCAATATTTCTACTTAACATGTGAAACTTGGAGACTATTTCACAGTGGTCGTTTAAAGTTGTGGTTGTTTGAACCCTAGATAAATGTAAGTACAAAATTGCACATGAATTGATGATTATTACTGAGGCGATATATATTGGCACTAATTGATTTATTTTCCAAAAAAACTTGTGCTCGACCACAACGTAAGATGTGTAAAATGTAGAAGTCATGAGTGAAGAAAAAAATTTCTCAAATGCTTTTGCAAATAAAAGTTAGCCCCTGTTCACCTGTAACCATTGCTAATCTCGCGCGTGGATCGACAGACTGTTCTGAGTTGCAGTTGGCAGAGCTCTTTAAAACGTTCAGATTACTCTGCCAACACTTTCCGGTTTACAAGTAACTCTCAAACAATGCTTTGTCGCTACCATTTACATTCTGATAATTTTTTTTTATAGTTGAAGTGTGTACATGCTTTTTTTAAACATTGATGTTTATACGTAATTCCAAAATTCAATTTTCAACTTGCGTGATTTAAATTTAGCTACCTTGGAGTACTTATACATACAACGCGTACTTAACACTTCAAGATAATGTATTACTAAGAGGCGTTAATTAATTACTTTCCACTAAAACACGAAGATCAAGCAGGCTGCTATCACTACTCAACTTGGCCAGGAACTAAGAACAGTACCAGTTATCGCAGAAAGGAATAGCCATCCAACTACCAACACGTAAATCGTATTAGTCGTGAACTCTGTAAACATTATATTATGTTATCAGTGGCCACATTTGTTACGTTCAAGAAACATGCAATGTTCTGTACATTCGCAAATGTGATTCCACTCGAGTTTACGCATTATAGACCTGTAGATTGTGACGTTCTGAATACATTTCAATGGATACATGTACTTACTTTATCGAGGTTCAGAAATGAAAAAATTCTTGTAAACTTTCTAGCAGTGTTTCGGTGTTAGTATGGGCCCATTACAAAGAAACTGGTCCACATGATATTAGCATGGAAACTTTATTAATGGAGCTGTAACCATACAAAAAAGAGTGGGGAACTGTAAAAATTACTCTAATGTTATCTAACATAATAAAATATAAAATTTTCTGAAAATAAAAAAAAAATACTTTGGGTGGTAGTGCACAAATATAATTTGTCTGGGGAAACATGTCAAAACAAACACCTTAAAAATAAATTACATCTGTGAATAATACTCCATTATTTTGAACAACTAACTCAAAGAGTGTTATTTACCAACACTGGGTTCACACCGGGTATTGGTATTCTGTGTAAAACATGGATACATATTTAAAAACTCTACTTGCACACTGCCAAACATGAAATTTATTTTATGGCATAGCAAAGATCTATCTTTATCTGACGACTGAAAACAGAATCCAATGAAAATGTAACTTCCAAATGAAAATTATTTTATCACTCAAACCAGGCTTATTTCTAAGGTTTAATGAAAAGTTAATTTATTAATTGAAGTATTTTTTGTTAGCATACTAACAAACGAAGCGTTTAGTAAGATTTAAAAAAAATTAGTTTTGCAAATTTATTTGTATATCACAATTTCAAAATCAATTCTAAATCAAAGTGACGAGGCTGTATTTTTGTTAGGTAATAGAAAGGGTATTTGAGAGTTCAGAAGTAATTTACTATCCATATAACTGTGTATATATTATTTTAAAAAATTTTGCAAACTATATATGCTTTTTTTATTACAAAAATTGTCTTTAGTGCATTGACCGATTTATACTCAGCTATCCAGAGTTGCATACATTTTTAAAATAGCGAATAAATATTTTGCACTCAGAATGACATCATTTAGAAAAAATATATACTAAGCGATGTGTATATTATGTAGTTGTTTCATGTATGGAAGATTCTGGCACATGTTTGACATGAAGAAGCGCAGAGGTTTAAAGTACAGGCAATGAAAAGAACGAAAATGTTTGACTAAATAAGGCAAAACAAACAAGCAGGAAAGTAACTATAAAAACAAACAGAAACACGCAGCACGAACGTAGCGTTGAAAAGAGAGAAGCAATGCGCCAGGCAAATACCTGACCCAACAATTTCTGGGAAAGTCACGTGGAGGACAAACCAACACGCAAAGTAGCTGTTATTAAAGTGTGTGACCTCGAAAGCGACAGTAGGCCAGTGAAGCATAGGAACGTATTGTGTTTTAACGTGTTGAATTTAAGCCACCTGCAGAATTGAATGATTTTGTTTATTTGTGTGAAATTAAAAACGTTATACTATTTCCACGTATGGTATTTTTAATTAAAAGATAAATGTTTGTATTTAATTTTTTACTTCTCAAATATTTTTCAGATTTATTTAATTTTTGCAACACTTATAAGTCTTTGGTTGAATCGCGGTGTTTCGTTAAGAAGGCTTTAGTCACTGAGCAGTTGCTGACCAGTTGCAATAGCAACTAAATGGCAAGATACGTAATTTTTGCCTCTAGTGTTCTAGCGATTGGTTGGATTTTTGGAGGCGTGTTAGTGAAGTCTTTATGAAGACCTGAAGCCGTTATGGTTTTTCAACGGCAGGGCGCTGATCCACCTGGGTTCCTGTAGGGGTTTCAATTAGACTTTAGATAACATTTCCTGAGTTGTCTCTTATAAACAGGCAGTTTTGATGGGGACGAATATGCGTGAGCTCTTATAGTAAGAAGCAGGCCTACAGCGTCACCGCCCGCGTAATTTTACAGGTAATGTGTAAGTCGAACTACCCCGTTGTTATAAAATGCTTCAGACTATGTGCACTATATGCCTAGGGAGCCTATTTCAGGGAAGCCGTCAAGCCGATGTCCTTGAGTATTACGAGGAATGTGTCTGTCGAGAACCAGATCTACGAGACCATCCATGACTCCCCGATTTCGACGCATCAATCTCGACCAAGCTTAAGTCATCTACAAAATATTTACAAGCAGAGACACCTTTTAAATTTTGTTAGAACATTTTCTAAACCCTGTATTGGATTTAATTTGAGCCGATGTCTGCAAGTTTTAAACCGTACATACCATGGCACAAGCTTAATGCAATACCCTGAAACATCTTTCAAAAGTATTAACTTAATAATTTTTAAAATTTTAATTTATTTTGTCGTGCTTAAACTTAAGTATTCCGTTAATGAGAGGGGCAAGTTTTGCCGAGACGAACTCACAGTTTTTAATTTGGAGATACACATTCTTTCAGAAATAATTTTGATTTCTCATTCACACACAATTGTCAATTTTTATTTGCAAGCTTACTTTTGTCAATACTTCAAATTAAAAATTACGTTCATCTGAGTCCTCTCTACTATGTTATGCTCCTAGTAGAATGTTCGCATTTTTACTGTATTATCCCTGTGTGTTTTTTTAGTGTTTATATGTTCTTTTAAGTACACGATCCACCCTTTAGTGAGAGTAGTTGGCATATAACTAAGGGTAAGGTGTGCTTCACTCATACTTTTCTCTTATCCTGTATTGACAAGTGGGACATTCAAACTCACCAGACTATAGAGCAGTGTCATGCTATTTTCAGTAGTCTTCAGTGAATACTATACATAATTATTTTGACAACATTAATTCTTTGTAACACTTATAATTGCATCAACGTCTCTGCCTTTGCAACTATCTCTGTCCAGTGTTGTTTTTTTTCACTAGCTGACCTATACACATCGTTAAAGTGTTGAATAACAAACGCAATTTCTCGTTGTAAAAAAAAGAAATTTTAATTAGAATCACTTGCTCAAAGTATCGTTGTAAAAGTATTCCTGACGCATTAAAAGTACCAACAAGATGCATGCGTCTGCGGCTTTGTCGATTCAGTTATTACGAATTGACGAAATTTAGTGTTGGGAGAAGTATGGAGAAAGTTAGTTATGAAAGACAGCATTACAAAGACAAGTGGCCACATTGAAGTTCACCGGCAAATGGTTGAGAAGGAACTGTAACTAAAACTCCATGAAAGGAAGGTGATATTTTTATAGTAGCTAGTTATAAAACTCCTTTATAAACATCGGATTTCAATAGCATTTGCTATTTTTATATAGATTGGAAGCAGGTATTTTGAGTTCTTATAAAATATGCAATCCAAAGAAAATCTGTTCTGCAATACTATTGTATACAAAAAGAATAATATTATTTGTATCGAAAAAAAGGTAGATAGGCAGGCAGTTAGGCTAAATGTATTGTCAACAGCGAGGCCATTAGAGTCAAACTATCGAAAAAAAAATTTTGTTTCGAAATATTTAATTACTTTATTATATAAAAAAATTTCATTTATGTTGTCCACAAGATAAATTTATTGTTTTCTTTCTCATACATACTGTACAGTGTACGTATGAAGTATGTATAAATGTAAAGGAGTATAATTCAACAAAAGTTTATTTACTGTTTATTTGGTTTTAGTAGGGTTACACAAAAATTACTTTATTGGCGCATGCTCTCCTGTTCGAAATCTTTCTCAAAATTACTTTCCTGTGAATCAGCGATGGACATTTTGTTTAAATAGCTCCAGAACTCAAATTCATTGTGTTCATCGTCAGATATAGATTTCTGTTTAGTATCTGAATCATACTGAACTTATTTAAACAAATAAATTTCAAAATTAAGTCATGTTTTTCTTTGAGTAGTACAAAGATGACGTCAAACCCTCGTAGCCACAAAATAAATTGAAACAATGTCTAGTTAAAGTTTTGAATAACAGTTTTTTTCAATGTTTGTCACTTAAGTTAGCTTTAGTTGTTTTTCCATTTTATTCCTTGCAAGGGTCATGTACTAACTCACAAAAATAAACATATGACAACAAAGACTTTCAGTTACTGTGATTTTGAAGACCCGAAATTACGACGCATTTTAGCAATATCTGTGAAATAAAAACATTATGAGGATGAAATGAAATACTAAATTTTCTTTTTACGAGTACAGATTAATATTCATGGTTAAACGGTTTTATGTGTTTGTATTACTGTAGTTTGCAGACAATTCTCGCCCATTTGGTTGCTACAATATAGGTCTGTGCCAAAAAAACAAGTGGTAGTTTACGGAACTCATTTAGATGGAATTCAATTGTCTTGTGGTAACATTGCCTTGGGTATTTGGAACAAAAGGAGTGCGGTTTCACCACAGAAGAAAAATACTTCCTGAAAGCCAATTTTAGCGCACACTCTGTATTATGTACTTGATGCGTGGGGATCTTAAACAAACGGACAGCATGAGGACAGTAAGTTACGATTCGGTCTTTATACGGTATAGTTTATTCATAGTTTAATCTCACTTTCTGAATCCAACCTTTGATAAAAAACACCCCATGTTTGACGTGTTTGGTTGTTTCGTAAATGCCATATCACATATTTTGTCTTAATTTTATTATATTAAATTTATAACTGATATGAATGTAAACACTGATAAAGTATGTGCAAAACGTTATTACATTAAGTGCGCATGCATACGGCGCGTTGTTCAACTGCCGTTATTCTACAAGCTTGGTTAAGCTTTGTTTGCACGAGGCGGAGGAAATTCTGGAAGTAGAACTTTATCAGGGCTTCAGAAATGTTGGAAGAAATCGTGAATGTACTATATAATTTAAATTGCATCGCTGTACACCCAAAGTAAGCCTGGTCACGTATCACGTAGTTACTTCAGATACACTGAAGAGCCAAAAAAAACTAGTATAAGTGTGCGTATGCAAATAACAGAGGAATGGAACGAATCAGGGTAACGCGATGCGGTCGGCAGCTAGATCGGTTACTGCTGCTACAATACCAGGTTATCGAGATTTAAGTGAGTTTGAACGTGGTGTTATAGTCAGCGCACGAGAGATGGGACATAGCATCTCCGAGGTAGCGATAACATTTGGATGTTCGCGTACGACCATTTCACGAGTGTACCGTGAATATCGTAAAACATCACACCTTCAACATTGCTGCAGCCGGAAAAAGATCGTGAAAGAACGGGATAAACGAAGACTGAAGAGAATTATTAAACTTGACAGGAGTGCAACCCTTTCTCAAATTGGCGCAGATTGGATTTGTGGACTGCCCTGCAGGGTTCATGGTGTGGATTTCCTCGTGCATACCTTCAGACATTAGTTGAGTCCATGCCACGTCGTTTTGCGGCCCTTCTGCAAACATCACCGTAAGTACCAACTAACTTCCTAAAAATAAAAATCGCTTCTCCTAGCTCGAACTTAAGCCTACGCCGAGAATACAATACAAGAGACTAAGCCATATTAATAACAAAATTAGAAGTAGCAACAAGTTCATTAATTGCAAAAGTCTTCGAACGTATAATGTCCTTCATAACATAACAATCGAAAGAACCTATATTCCGAAAAAACAGGTCTTGAAATATGTCTTCTCTTATAATAACGTGCTCGCCTCATGGCGCTGTGAAAACTAATTGAGCGCATTCCGCGACAGAGCTCAGTAAGACTTGGCGCTTAGCGCGACGCTACATNGCCGCGACGCTACATCAGCGATTACTCATTAGAACAATGTAAAATAATCAAATGATGTTCGTCCGTCATAACTGATAAGCTGAAGATAAGTTCCGGGAGCAGGCTGGCACGTCCCATTCTACGGAACTTACCTTCGATTTTTACGAATTACTGTTGATGTTCACAGAACATGCTCGTTTAAATCCTTCAGATTTAAACAGGACGGTGTGAAGTAGCATAATCTATATATATTTATATGTATATATATGTATATTTATATATGTTGTGTCCATTTGTTCTGAAATGTATAACTCCCAAAAAAATTAACCAATTTTTATTCAGTTTTTTTATAAACATTCCTTTTGTTCCCACAAGTGTTTGTACACCTGTCTTTTTTATCTGTATTACCTGCAAATGTACTAAAATCTGCAAAAAGCTCATTTTTACCATGCTTTCGCATCAGGAAGCGCCTTNAAATGTACTAAAATCTGCAAAAAGCTCATTTTTACCATGCTTTCGCATCAGGAAGCGCCTTTGTTGACAGCTGTCGGTTTGAACATTTCAGTTTGTTGTTGTCAATTTTTTTTTTACATATATACACAACTTATACATATACTTCTTTCTATNAGCATCTCCGAGGTAGCGATAACATTTGGATGTTCGCGTACGACCATTTCACGAGTGTACCGTGAATATCGTAAAACATCACACCTTCAACATTGCTGCAGCCGGAAAAAGATCGTGAAAGAACGGGATAAACGAAGACTGAAGAGAATTATTAAACTTGACAGGAGTGCAACCCTTTCTCAAATTGGCGCAGATTGGATTTGTGGACTGCCCTGCAGGGTTCATGGTGTGGATTTCCTCGTGCATACCTTCAGACATTAGTTGAGTCCATGCCACGTCGTTTTGCGGCCCTTCTGCAAACATCACCGTAAGTACCAACTAACTTCCTAAAAATAAAAATCGCTTCTCCTAGCTCGAACTTAAGCCTACGCCGAGAATACAATACAAGAGACTAAGCCNCTTCCTAAAAATAAAAATCGCTTCTCCTAGCTCGAACTTAAGCCTACGCCGAGAATACAATACAAGAGACTAAGCAATTTTAATAACAAAATTAGAAGTAGCAACAAGTTCATTAATTGCAAAAGTCTTCCAACGTATAATGTCCTTCATAACATAACAATCGAAAGAACCTATATTCCGAAAAAACAGGTCTTGAAATATGTCTTCTCTTATAATAACGTGCTCGCCTCATGGCGCTGTGAAAACTAATTGAGCGCATTCCGCGACAGAGCTCAGTAAGACTTGGCGCTTAGCGCGACGCTACATCAGCGATTACTCATAAGAAGAATGTTAAATAATCAAATGATGTTCGTCCGTCATAACTGATAAGCTGAAGATAACAAGTTCCGGGAGCAGGCTGGCACGTCCCATTCTACGGAACTTACCTTCGATTTTTACGAATTACTGTTGATGTTCACAGAACATGCTCGTTTAAATCCTTCAGATTTAAACAGGACGGTGTGAAGTAGCATCATCTATATATATATATGTATATTTATATATGTTGTGTCCATTTGTTCTGAAATGTATAACTCCCAAAAAAATTAACCAATTTTCATTCAGTTTTTTTATAAACATTCCTTTTGTTCCCACAAGTGTTTCTACACCTTTCTTTTTTAATCTGTATTACCTACAAATGTACTAAAATCTGCAAAAAGCTCATTTTTGCCATGCTTTCGCATCAGGAAGCGCCTTTGTTGACAGCTGTCTGTTTGAACATTTCAGTTTGTTGTTGTCAATTTTTTTTTTACATATATACACAACTTATACATATACTTCTTTCTATTAATTTCACAGAAATTAATAGAACCAAAATCTCTTATGCCACAGCAACGCGTGGCTGGGTAAACTAGTGAAAACCAAATTGATAATATGCTCTTTATTGATCATTCATTCCGGAAGCACGCTGTCTGTAGGCGTTATACTTAGAAGCAATGAAGCTTTACTGTACGCATCTGCGGTTTAGTTTTCTGTTCTTGTGTGCGCATTACGTGAAAGGAATTTCATGTAGCCTCCGAAAATTGGCAGACGAAGCCAACTGTCTGAAAATTGTATTTATTTTTGCTTCAGCGTTTTATAGCTGCGTCGAAGTTTGCTATGGCTTTACTTGTCAATTCGGTAGATTTTGTTGCTTCTGTTTCAATAATTACACGCTGACGTTAAAATTGGACGAAATAACTGCCACGACAAGTCATTACAAGTCCGGTAAATCGGGCACTGTTTCCGTTGTGCTCAAGTAAAACAAAAACGCACAGATAACAGTTTCCCAACGTACAAATAAAGTATTTTGAAAGAACACTTTACAGTATATAATTTAAATATATGACTGTCTCATTAAACTTTTGATTAGACGGTTTCTTCATATTGACTTCATGTTTCCCCAATAAATTAATCAGGGATTCAAATTACGATATTTCAATGCAAACAGTATATTTGAAGAGCGCCTATCTAAGTAATTTCAACTGAACAAATTTAAGTTTCTACGAAAATGCTCTACTTTGTTCAATAATATATAAATCATTACAATCATTTAGGGTTATCTACCTTAACTTACTTACTGCCTTACTTTGAGATATCATGAGCTAAAATTTAGTTGAATCTCAAATGCACAACGTCCGTTAATATTCAACTTTCTCCTTTTGCAAAAACAGCAATACTACTTGTTTTTCCGACAGCCTAATTTGTAGAGTCATTACATTTGGACATTATCATATAGGTGTTTTGCTATTAATTGCACACTTTTGGAGTTAAAATTCTGAAAGTAATATTACTGCCCGTATCTGCTAATGTTTTAGCAAAAGCACAGACTGAAACACTTGCATTAAGCATGTCAGTGGAATAGATAACACCTTAAATTCTTTTTCTTATTGTCATACTTATAAGAGTACAAATTAGCGTTTTGCAAACACGTTCCGATTTCTAATAGTTACATATCGTTATTCGACAGACGCTTTGTAAATGTTATCTTGTGAAATGTTATTTTGTTCCCTTCGTGTTTTTATTGCGTTTCCGGGCTAATGTGAAACCAAGCCCCATTCGAAAACACCGTAAATAAAACATTACCGCGGTTAATGAATAAAACATTATACATGTTATCAGTATAAATATTTTTTACCATGTTCTTGTATTCCGTGGTACTTCCATGTTTCGGAATAGTTAACATTGCACGTAATACTGAACAGCAACGTAAAAGTGCACCTACATAAAATTGACGCTGGTCATAATTAAAAAACTTCAATACAATTGATGAATACTTGAGTGTATCTGATTACACCGACCATAGAGTTTGGCACTTCTGTAAGCATTTATGCATGCGTATGTTATTTACGTGATTATCATTCAGCCAGTTTACTTCAAAAAGTATGCCACTCATTTTAAAGAATAGGCTTCTAATCCAACGGAAATTCTTGATACTTTACGTAGAACGTTACTCGAGTGTCAATGTTTTAGTAAAACTCAAAAATATTTTCTGACGGGTTTGATTTATACAAGCTGTTATGGGGAAACTTGTTATGGGGAAACTTTGTACCTGACGGACTCAAACATAGCTATTACCGAGAAAAATTGAGTTTTGGCTTAAATTAAAAAAATGGCATTTTATTGTATAATTGCTTGTTGGCTAGGTGTTGCATTGCCAGTATTTNGTTATGGGGAAACTTTGTACCTGACGGACTCAAACATAGCTATTACCGAGAAAAATAGAGTTTTGGCTTAAATTAAAAAAATGGCATTTTATTGTATAATTGCTTGTTGGCTAGGTGTTGCATTGCCAGTATTTTGGTAAAATTACTTACATATCACTGAAGACATTTATAGTATTCTACGCGTAAAATAGTTTTCGCGCAATAAAAATTACACTATAACTAATGCATTTTTAAATCCTGCAAAATATTTTCTGCATTTTTATTAACTTTATCCATTGCCGAAAATAGGTTTGAGAAGGAGGAACAGAAAACGAAAGAAATCCCAGAAAATATTGAAGTTATGACTCCGAGCGTGTTCCACGAAACTTGAATCGAATAATTCGGGTTTTCTCTAAATCTCTGGCGCACAATCTTAGCTCGATTAGTTCCAGCCATAAAGTTTGGTGGCGTGTGTTTGCCTCGTTCGTACAGCGTATGCAGTGCCAACAGTTTAAGTATACGGTATGTTATACCAGTATCGTCGTATTAATTTGTAAGGAATATTAACATCATTGCAGTTGGCGATTTGTTAGTATGAACATATTTTGTATATCGCAATGGATATTACTTTTCTGAAATAAAACAAGAATAAACCTAACTTGACTTGCTCTGCGTATTGTTTTACAAAAAAACAACATTTTCTGCAATTTGCTGACGGTTTGAGATGTGTTGCCTGCTGCAGAAAAGGCTAAATAGTTCCTTTAATTTACGATCTTGTCATACCTATTACGTTTATATACGAGGAAAATTCCAGCACTGCACATATTTCAAGCGGAAATATAGGAACTTTACAGTGTTGTTATGAGGTAAAATGAGAAACTTTTCTTACCCTTTCAAATATTTCTCCACTGATAACTTAAAAATAAATTTTTTTCTGACTTTGTAGGTGTAGCTTATGTGTAAAGTAACAGCGTAATATATAATAAGTCTGTGTTTAAAGATCGGTATCATTATTCAATTTTATTAAACTATACATGTTTATTGTTCACAACGTTAGATATTACTCTGATTTTCATTTTGCAAGGAGATACTGCAATCGTCTGAGCATTTGCTGTAAACATTAGGATAAAACCATATTGCAATCCTTATTGTGGCATGTAGTGAAAGAATACGCCAGGAGGGGACAATTAAAAAGTTTTTTTTTTACTACAGCTCTTAGATCAGCACACTTAAACCTAAACATCCTATAGCGAAAACTATGTAAGTTGCAAAATTATATGTAGTTGCAGTATGTCAGTAGCATTTCAGTAACAAATTTAATGATAAAAAAATGTCGCATTCCATTGCGGTAAAAGCCAACAATTTTCTCTATCTTTGGACTAAGAAATGTTGAATTGAATATCACATTTAATCTTTTCTTAGAAATGTTCAAGCATCGGTTACATAAGAAAATAGTAAAATTGTTACGTAAATATAAACTCTTTTTTTCTACATTTATTTCAAGGAGAACATATTTTACCTAATTTTAGCGGCCAAGCGAATGGGCAGTAAGCGTATATGGGGTACTCGGTAACACAACTAATTCTTGTTTGGCTGACCTTGAATATCTCCCCACAAACGGCTTCATTCCCATCCACTATTTATGAGTTATTAACTTAGCAATTTCGTAAATTATTTTCCACGTATTACTCACTAAAACTTTTAATTATCTATTTATTTAATTGTTTTTTAAACTGAAGAGAAATAAACACCATGTAAAACATGCAGGTATAGTACCTTAATGTTGACGTCAGGCGCGGACACAATTGTAAATTCATTTAAAGTTTTCAACTAATAAGTGATTTACTAAGCCCGCAAGAGAAATTGTTTTTTCAGACAGAAACGTAAAAGTTTTGTAAATTTTTGTCCTCTTTATTTTAGTGCGCACGTCTAGGACGAATTTTTGAAGTGAATATTCTGACGAATAAAAAAAATATTGGTTTGCCTCGTATTTAGACTGCGTAATGAGGTTTATAGCAATACGTATTCGCCAGGGAAAACGTCTAGACACGGAAATAGTACTTGCAAAGAATTGACAATAAATATAACATATGTAAGAAAATAGGCTGTTAAAATATAGCACAATGAAAAAATAATTATTTGACGTTTGTTTCTTAAACTACTTAAATTTATGATATTTTACTAACAAAGTTTTATTTAGCATATTTATAGTTTTTCTGGATGAACTATTGGCTACATACGAAGCGAACAATCCAGGTTTATTGAATGTACTCAACTACAAAATTGGAAGTCATGCCTCCAAGTGACATAAAGGACGTGCTTTAATTTAACAAAAATTATGAGTTATTTAAAATTTGCATAAGGCACCGAGAGACGACGAGAGAACAGAGTTGTATGTGCTTGAGTTTCAAAGAAACTTATTCCTGAGAAAGGCAACCAGACGAATTAATACAAATTTTAACATGTTTTCTGTTGAAGGTGACTGATTAGATATTTACTGTCAGTTAATTAAATGTTAGCATTGTGAAGCATAAAGTGATTCTACAATTATTTATGCTTTCGCCTAATGCTGCGACAGGCGAGTAGAAATAAATCTAAAGAGAATTTAATTTATTGACATTTACGAAAATTATAAATTAATTATAAATCTTTTATAAACCCCAAAAGCAGTACTCACGCGCAACAACATTGCCGGCTGTGTATTCTCACCACGTGTCCCTCGCGACCACTTGCTTGTGCCTCAGAACAGCCGCACACAAACCGCGTGTGCGGCGCTTGACTGCAGATAAGACAGTTGCGAGTCACCGAACTCCGACGCAGGTCGGCGAGAAACTGGTGTTCTCGGCAGCACGCACTGCGACTTTATACCGTCGGCGGCGACAGACATCGTTGTTATCTTCGAGACACGCGACTCCTAATCGCAAGAAGCGGTACAAGGTCGCTACAAAACATTCCGAGTGCACCAGTTTCAAGCAATCCTAATTTCCATAAGAATATTTTCTAAGAGAAAGGCCCATAGCCTAAGGTTGGCTAGGACAGGTAGGCTTAGCCCCCCCCCTCTTTTTTCTGTTAATATCGTTTGCCCCCTACTTACATTTTAAGTCACAATTTAATTTCCTGTGAAAAGATCATCACTATACAAAAAATTATACTGGTTATATTTTGCACTAAATAAAAATTCATATCAATCTAAATAACATTCATTTTGGTTTCATATATTTTCCTACCTGAACGTTCATCATTACAATAGGTCTATTACGCATTTGTTTTTTTTTTTTTCCTTCGTAAGAATAGGTATAAAACACTCGTTTTAAAAACAGATAATTTTAATAAAAATGTTATATTTTCATTTGGTAAATGACAAAGGAACACGTCTAAATTTACTCAAATTGTATATTATAAATATATCTATATACAGGCTGTTTGCGGAAATACACACGAAATATTTCAGGAGGTGATTCTGTTGTATGTTCTCATGTACTATGTCGTGAGTGTGGGCGTGTAACTGTACAGTTCGCAGCGCGCATGTATACAGTATCTCGCAAGTAGTCCGGCAACATTCCCAGGAGGAGCAGTGAATACCAAGATGGCGAGGCGGTAAGTTCGCGTATGATGAGCGTCCATCGTCATCCTTCTCTCTCGAGTGCTCGTCAATCAGATCTTGCATGATTTGGTCCTCCGTGGTCGAGTTTCGTATCCAGAGATTGTGGTGCGTAACTGTGGTAAAGTTTCGTTCGTTTTTTACGGGCGCGGCGTAAATGTAAAGTGTACCACGTGTGTGAAGTGACCGCGCCGCCACTATGAATCCACTCTCGCAACTCAAGCATCCTCAGATTAAATTGAGATTTCTTTCGCCCCTCTTCATTGTGATGAAATCTTCTGTTTTGGTGATAGTTTTCGTCGAAAACGTAAGGTTCGGTGGTTCCATTGTCCCTCTTTCGTTGATATTTTTGGGCACGTGGGTGAGTAATTACATTCTGAATCTTGTTTCTTCCTTGTGTGTTGAGGAGTGTTTTTGCAAATATATTTATTTTGCGTCAGACAGGTCGATATACCTTAATAGCTCATCGGGCATTTTACCGATCACGTGTTTTATATTTGTTTCTTTACGTTTGGCCGTTTTTTTGTTTGATATTGTGATCCTAGCCATGGGGTTTAAAGATATTTTTGCTTAATTTCAAGCTCTAAGAAAGTAAGGTTAAACACACAAATTATATAGTACAAGCACTTATTAAGGCCCGCGAAGTCGCGCTGAATGATGTTCACGTAATGAATGCGTTTGGTTCACAACTCAACGTCGTTGAAGGTGCGGTTAACACTCTGTGCAACGAATTTTTGCAAACTGACTCCTTGGAGGATTTGGACGAAAACGTGTTCACCGCAAAGCACGAATTCTTGTTTGCCCAGTTGTCTGACACACGATGTCTCTTAACCTCATTTCTGTCCTCTCATGTTGTACAAGTTTCTTCCACAACTTGTCTTGCTGCCCCGTCTGCCAATGTACGTCTGCCTAAAAATAATTTGCTATCCTTTCCAGGTCAGTGGGACTAATGGCCTATGTTCTCCCAGCGGCATCAGGCAACGATTCATGGTAATCGGGGAGTAGCCGATATTGAGAAATTCCAGTATTTTTTGGGATGCCTCAAGGGAGAATCTTTACAGTTAGTAAACAATATACCGATTACAACTGCAAAATTACACAGTAGCTTGGGAACTTCACATATGCTAGTACTAGAACATCAGGAAACTCACTAACCTATAAATAAACAGAATTCTGGAAATTTTTTGTTAAGTAGTATGTACTGCCCAATAAGACAGAATTAAAACCCCATAACAGTTTAAGGTATTGACGCAGTTTTACTCACAAGTTGAATATCTCGATAACAATAAAAAATTTATTCCCAAAATCGTAGTTTAATCCGACGCCGTTTCTTATGTTATGGCAAAATTCAATTTAGAAACTCGATTTTCAAGGGGGTGTATCTCCCTTCGGAATTGAGCTAGGCTATATGTTTTATTGCATAGGTCTAACTCATTTTCCACAAGGAATCACCTCCCGAAATATTTCGGGTGAGTTTCCGTACACTCTGTATATAAAGTCAAAGTTATTATGATTGTTCTCCATAATTTTACATCGTTTGAGGGATCTGGACCCAATTTAGCAGATATATATTCCAGTAGCCAGCTTAAAATACTGTATAAGTAATAATGGGCAACACCCTATTAACTAGGCCCCTCCTCTCCACCCAAAAAAAATTCCACTAATATAATGATATCACGGTAAAGCCAGAAAGGTCATTATTTTCGACACCCTGTTGGGGATGCTGCGGGTTGTGACCCCTCCTGCGCCTGATCCACTACGGTGTAGCAGGAGACCAAATTCAGAGCAGTTAAGGGGAGTGCGGATCAGGAATTCCCATACATTCAGACTTAGGCCAGTTCAGGCTGTAATAATGTCACATCGGCTGTTAGATGTGTGCACTCCCCCGCCAGACTTATATTGTCCATAACCTTAGTTATGTGAGCTCGGTCAGCGCTCTAATTGGAAACAGTTGAATGCTCCCAATAGAAATAGATAACGCCCTTTCCAATCGCAGTGGGTGGATGTTCTCCACCCGAGGGTGGTTCCACCTCACCTGTCAACAGCAGAGTATGGAGTTGAATCCGTACGTGCCACCTTGATGGGGCCGAGTGCTATCCCCACTCTACAAACCCGCTTTGTAAACGAGTCCTCTTACTAGGTGGACCAGACCGTCGACCTTTCGTTAGTGAGCATCAACCCTTCGTAACCAGAACCTGGGGCAGGTCAGCACGCTTGCGTTCCATGGCAGCTGCTACTGACTTTTTCCGGCACACCAGGCCCTGCCCTCCAGGCAAACACCCACCTCCATATCTCCTTCTAAGCAGAAGGTTCAACCAATGCCACCCAGAGTCCGACCCGCGATCAGCACGGCCTAAGCCGGGGCTTTCACACTGATCCCCTGGGTACCCACAATTTTGAGACATGCACACTGAGTTTTCACCCAGGACAGCCCAGCCCCTCCAGGACGCCAGACAATCCCTTCATAGGAACTCCGCCACCCCGAGATCAGCACGACTTGCCACATCGAGCCTCAGCTTTGGGAGTGTAATTCGGTTCGCTGGTCTTCACCGCAAGGCGAAAAATATATACAGCCTCGGGAAGACTGCACATAACCTCGCCGTAACTGGTTGTCGTTGCACAAACAGGCCGTTACCGCCTTTATTCGTCCTCACTCTGTTAGCCAATGCGCGGCCGCCATGTTACCAGCCCATACCACGAGGAGGTGGAGATGGACTTGAGCAGTGCTACGCTATGTATTCGTATCACTGCCCCATTTAGGAGTTTTAGTTAACAGCCTTTGGCAGCAGCAGGGGAACACCCAATCATCAATGAGCGGGCACTCACCAGCGTCACACGTCAGGTCACTCTTACTCTTGCGCCAGTTACTACTGCTAGGGCTTTAGCCGGGGGATGTCCAGGCAAGGACAGACATTCCTACGTCATGTCAGTCCTACCAGGTATTCAGCGTCCAGGCTTCCCCCTGTACACGCCGGACTGTGAGCGGCAGCCCGGTTTTCAGAGCACCGTGACACCTCACCTTACACCCATTACAGGTTGGTCNCTGTGAGCGGCAGCCCGGTTTTCAGAGCACCATGACACCTCACCTTACACCCATTACAGGTTGGTCGCTAATCCACAGCCCAGCTCCACCCCACCCCGCAGGGCCAGCCAGAAAGGTCAGATGGTATTAAATAAATTTAACTTGTTATCATGTTAAACATAAAATATTTTCAGGGAAATCTTTGATAAAACACATAGTTTTACCCACCTCCCCAATTGTGTATGTGTTCGTGCGTAATCGTATATCGTATTATGAGTACTTTACTACGCAAAAACCCCCCTTTCTCTAAAGAAAGAGGACATGACCATACAATGCTTAAATTTGAAATAGTTACCCAGTCAAATTTTGGACGCATATTCTTGAACAGCGGAAGGTTCGAATAACAAGTTTTGTTTTAATTGAACTAATTGATTAGTTTCTTTAACATTCTGCATATTGCATGCGTTTCAGAATTTCAGTCCACACATTCTTTTCACTGCGAAGCAGTCTTGCGCGACTAATGGTTTTAATGAATGTTGTTTCGTATGTGCTTACGGTTCTGATTATATAAATGATACATGTTCATAATAAGTATATGTAAACATAGTACTTCAAACATGATAAATTGTTAGTTTGTATTGTATAGTTGAATTCCTCTCATAAAGGAATGTGAATGTGTGACTCGGCTGGTCTGGCATCCTGGAGCCTGACGCATCTCTCTTGGCTAGTGTTCTGTGTCATCCCTTCGCTTGTCGAGACCTGAAGGGTGTTCGCGCTGGCTGTTGGCTGTCTGGGAAGGTCCTACAGATTATCATGATGTTAGTTGATCGTGCGAAGTCGGTCGGGTCCGACGTGTTCCACTGCTAGTAATGCAAGTGTTGGTTGTTCCCTAAATGCGGAGGTTAGGTTCCTGTCGGTTCGGAAGGAGGTCGTTTGCTATTCTGTTGTACTGGCCAGGACAGTTTGGTATTGAATAGCGATGTTTAATACAGTGTAGATCTATATATGCTTGTTTAATATGTAATTGTGCTAATTGGTAAGTGCTTATAATTTTTTTTCCGTTTACATTTTGTTTTTTATGTCTATTTGCATCAGCATGTAGCAGTTTGCCTTATTGCACCTGTGCTTATCGGCTTCGCAAAAGTTTTTTTTCTTCTATCATTATGTATGGCCCACGATGCTTGCGGAATATACATAGGTTGTTTAATGCTTATAACTATTTGTTTTATAATTAATTTTTATATGCGCTCGCATCAGGGCGTAGCATTGACATCTCTTTTGTGCGACTGATGGTTTTAATGCATGTTGTTTAGCGACAAGCAAAAGAAAACCGTATTTAATAGTCGCGTAATGCGTATCGTACTTGACAAATTGTAGTAATTTTTTGTAGTTGGTCCTTGTGATCATTCGTTCTTTCTCACATCGATGTGTATTTTAGCTTTTACTAAACTTCTTGGTGTGATATCACCACTGATATAACCATTATGAACTGTAGCTCCCAGTTGGTTGTAAGTTGTCCATGCTGACTTTTATTTACGTGTACGTTTTCACATATATATATATACAGTCTGGATTTTATTGGTTGGTTAAGGGTGGCCAGCTGTCGCTTAGCGCAACAGAGTTGGTAGACACTTACACTTCCATACGACAAGTGTGTTAGGAGTGGGTATTAATGAGTGCGTGTAGGCCGACGTAAATGTATGTGCTATTTCAGACCCTACACAACTGCGATCCGGAAATTACAGCCCACTTAGCTTATAAGTGCACATAAGACACAAATGACCCTGCTATCATATTCGTTGATGGGAGTGTTATTTATGTTATGAATTTGGTGACTATCTTAAACGGTTTGGAAATTACAGTAAACTATGCTTATAAGTACGTATAGGGCATAAATGACCCTGCGATCATTTTCGTTAATGGGGTGATGCGGTCTGTCTCCATTTAAGCTTTCTGTTGAAAACCAACAAATTACATACAAATAATAGCTACAATGTCTACCTGGGGTTTCAGACGTGTAAAGTTTGTGTTGCAGAACTTGTCCACGAGGATGAAATTCAACTTGCAGTTGCAACTATCCATTAAGTTTACTTTACAGGCTTACGCCAGTGGCTCACTACAATGTGTTGTTTTCAGTTCCATCAAGTTCCAAGTTGAAACATTTCTAAGATAATATTAATCACAGTTACACTCGTTTACGTACGTTCAGTGCTAAGTACCATAATTTTCTTGCGCTGAGCTTATCTGTACAACAAATGCTTTCTGTCTAAGTTGACATTTGCTGGAACTGGTAGTAATTTTTTTATTCTCTGTCCGATTTGTAACACGTGAACTTATCAAGGTTTCATGACCAACTGAATGATAAATCACATCTAATTACTATAAATATTGCAACCGTGTCTAGGATAAGTGCGAATATTTTAATCTGCGGGAAGAAGAACGACATTACTAAATTCCATACGGTAAAGTAACATCAAATAAGTAAACATTAAACGTAATTAGAAACATTATATTCCGCTCATAATGCTTTCACTGGATAATTGGTGTAGAAGGAGATACGGTGTTCATTCTCAGTAAATTAATGGAAAATAACTATATAGTTTAGTATATAGAGTATAGGATAATTTCATTAAATTCTCCCCAAGACTCTTTATTAAATGTTACTTCAGATATAAGTAATATACATCTATATCTTATAATATTCTACCGACGACCTTACATTTGACCAATTTTTTATATCCATTAACCAGAATGTTTTAAAATTGAAATAAAACAATTTTGAAGAAACTGACCTCAAATATGAAATGTCAAAGCTGTGGTAGCTTTAATAATTTTCTAGTCCGTAATGTGCATCAGTAATGTGCTCATCATTAAATTGTTATAGAAAGTGAAGTATAAGTGAAAATTGGAGGTTCCCTAAACACCGTGCACGGCAGTAATATATAGCCTTCATTCATTGTCATCTGATGCGGATACTTTCAACGTCTACAAATAATGCACATTTATTTTTAATACCACAAGTTATTTCTGATTTAAAACTCTGTGACTTTTGGGGGATTTTCTTTACTTGGTTGTACAAAAGTATTAAAAAAAATATTTTGGATAAATATGGAAGAACATTTTGCCGTTATTTCGCGAGTTCAGAAGATATCGAGGAAAGCAATTTTACTGTAGCATTTATGTATTGAATATTTGTGTGAAATATATTTTCCTTATTTTATATTAGACGAACGCATCTGTAATATATGTACTGAATACACGCATTATTACCACACATTTATTATTGTTCTTTATGTACAACTAAAAAAACAAACAACAGGAAATCGTAACATCACAAAACAATAAAGCTTATGTGAGCATTTCCCTAATGCTGGTTTAAGTGAATGTCAAGTTTTAGTGCATCTTCTTCACAAAATGTCGATTCCAATTAATTTTTACATACAATGTTTATTCGAAATGTTATTATTTCATATCGGAAATCACTATACCCGCGAGTGATGTAATAACATTTTTTTTTGTTTTCAAAACAAGATAAAATGTGATTTTCGAAAATATTGCCTCCTTGAGGGTCATTGCAATATGGTTTATAACTGACCTATCCATTAAAGTAAAACTATCTGGAGGCATATAAAAATTTCTTTTCCAACGTTTATTAACATAAAATATGTATACTTTTGACTAAAAATTTCAAAAACTATCATAAAATTATTTTACGAACTAAAGAAATACCTGATTATTCAAGACTATTAAAATTCTTACACAGCACGTCCAGTTGTGGAATCCACTTTCTGCTCATGACGATGTCTGTCTTTCCAGGCAGAGATTCTCTAGTGAATTTCATTATCACTTTTTCTGGAAGAGCACCAAACGCTTTTAACAGATTTTCAACTTTTCTGGTGGAAATGTTTGTGCTCGTACCAACGTACCGAAGTGAAAATATACTTGAAAATATACTTTACCATTAGGAGATTTGCCAAAGAATCTCTGAAGGTTCTGCAAATAAAATTGGTTCCTTGTAAATTTCTATTTTTTTTCTGGCAAAAAAAACTGTTATCTATATCGGAATAGTTAAAAATAAAAATAGTGTATGAGAAATGAAATATGCGAGCAAACTTTAATGCAAACGGTGAATATAATTGTCTGCTTACGTAAGTGATAATTTAAATGCTTTGTCACTCCGCCCCGATAAAAGTGAACATCAGAGATTACATTAGGATAAAAATGTTCCCGTATTAAGGAAATTTTACTCATTAATAATAAGCTGTAACTCTAAAAGGAATGAAATTTCTTCAAGTTACAAAAAAAAACCATTATCTTTAAAGAGTTTCCCGATTAGCAATTAACTTCTACAAAAGTATTTTTTTTTCTAAACATACATGTGGCAATTTCTTAGGCTTTTAAATAGACAATCCGCCTACTTCGGCGTATGTTAGCACAGCAGATCTTGGCCAGTGTATCGAAAAGTGGCTGTTGACTAAGACAGGGGGGTATGGGACGGTGACTCCTGTGTGAGCANGTTTCTGGCAAAAAAAACTGTTATCTATATCGGAATAGTTAAAAATAAAAATAGTGTATGAGAAATGAAATATGCGAGCAAACTTTAATGCAAACGGTGAATATAATTGTCTGCTTACATAAGTGATAATTTAAATGCTTTGTCACTCCGCCCCGATAAAAGTGAACATCAGAGATTACATTAGGATAAAAATTTTCCCGTATTAAGGAAATTTTACTCATTAATAATAAGCTGTAACTCTAAAAGGAATGAAATTTCTTCAAGTTACAAAAAAAAACCATTATCTTTAAAGAGTTTCCCGATTAGCAATTAACTTCTACAAAAGTATTTTTTTTTCTAAACATACATGTGGCAATTTCTTAGGCTTTTAAATAGACAATCCGCCTACTTCGGCGTATGTTAGCACAGCAGATCTTGGCCAGTGTATCGAAAAGTGGCTGTTGACTAAGACAGGGGGGTATGGGACGGTGACTCCTGTGTGAGCAAGGTGGTTGGGCGTTTGAAGTGGTGTGGCAGTACCATGCTATAGTAACCAAGCCCTTCACCACACCGTCTCTGGAAAGGGTGGATGATGCATCTCTTATAGCCTCTCTCTATCCATGTCGACCCAAAACTACACGTGCCTCCCCTGTTATAACGGATAGGGCTCCACCGCCCGTATCCCTATAGGAACCAGTTTCCTCGTGGCTGGTAAGGGGTATCTGCCGTGATGGCTTGGGCCGCTAGTTGGTACCTAGGCCCGACCACTTGGCGGGGTGTTGGACGACCACTTGGCATTCAGGCCGTTGGAGCCCAATACTGTAATTTCCTGTGTGAATAAATTCCTATATATGGTAAGGGACAAGTGTCCGATGACAGCATGCCTGGCTGCTCTATGGGTGGACTGGGTGGTAACGGAAGTGACTGTGATCAAAAGGGAGAGCGCTCCAGATCTTTGGAGCCTACGGGTGTTACCCAATTTGCGATGGACCTACAGAATTTTATAATGACGGACACCACCGTATCAGAGTCCCACCGCACCCTTCTGTCTGTGGAGTGGTTGGTGGGGCGATTGGACACGAGTTAACCAACTAGTGCCATGGCAAATAAAGCACGGGCTGATCGGGTTGGCCACATCGGAGGTTCTCTCTGATGTTCCGATCAATATAGGTTGGACTCGTGTGGGCAGTGGTTAACTCCGTATGCTGGAGTAGGTCTGGAGTGATCTCCCCTCTTAAAGAAGGGCCGAGCGGTAAGCAGGCACCTGCTTCGGTAGCATCCTGGCAAGACGTTAGGGGCCCGGATAGTGCTCTGGCCAGACCACACACTTGGTAATCTGAATACGAGGGCCTCAGGCCTTGTGGAAGGGTGCTCCTGGCGGAGCTTGTGTATAAAGTCGGGGCTTCGGGTCTGCTTACCTCAGGTGAATAGCTGGGACACCTGCGATGAGAAGGCGTGATCCTTCTTCCCTGCCGAGAGGGCGGCCGTAGCTCAGGATGGCCTCACGGCTAAGAGCGCTGCGTACAAATACAAAAGGGTGGCAGCCAAGAGGCTGCTGCTTTGTATACTATATAAATGTTGACTAAGACAAGGCTGGTATTACTTACCGAATGCTCCACGCTGGGAACATCTACTCCAAAGTAGTTCTCTATTAAGATACTTGTTCGATTAAAGCCGTAAACTTCATGTTATATTTTAACGACCGCATCGTACTTGTTCTTCGGCCTCTGCCAGAAATTCATTTCACTGGTGTAGGGCAGAAAATAACTTGGTATGTACCCAGGATGTTCAGGGTTCCCTATTCTTGCATGAATCCAAGGAAGTGCCACACTTGTGATGACGTGAACTGAAGGTGCATTGAATTTTCATGCAAATCCAGTAGTACAATCGCTGAAGAAAATCTCCGTTATAACAAGGTCGAAATTATCTGTAGAATTCAGAACAGCTTGCGCTTTAGGATGATTCATAATCGTCTGGCAGGTTTCACTGGAAGTTACCCAAATAAATTCTAATGCCGATGGATTACATTGTCTAATATGTTGGGCACCGATACAGACACATCAATATCTGTATAGTTTGGAACAGGATTCTTCTGTGGAAAGTGGCTGAGGATGTAGAATTGATGTCCTTTGGCAGTGAGGCCCTTCATTAGGGCTTCGAACACCATAAAGTGGCTTTTCCCATTGAAATGGAACACTTCAATGATTTCAGCACATTCTGTCCCAGGAAAGAGTGTCATATCGATGAAAACAAACATCACTTTTGCTATTATATTTATTATCTGGAACACACAAACATTACATAAAAAAAACATAATGCCGAAATTTGAAGAAAGACATATGCTGGAACTACAATGTTAAATTTTCTTTAATTCCGTTCATGTATACTGTTAACGGAGAGAGTATCGAGAGTTTTGATATATATTCTAAATGTTTTGTAATAAACCATGTAATATACATTTAGTAGTAAAGTGTGGCAGCTGAGAACACAATTTGAAAAACACAAATTAAAAATCCTCAATTTTTTATTAAACTGAACTGCACTCAACACAACGATTTCAATCCCTATTTAGAAATCCGCACTTTAAGATAATGAATTAGTTTTAGACTACACTTGATATAAAACACACTGCATATAATTATGCATCACTGGTGCTCTGAGAGAACGCCATATGAAAGATTTCACAATTAACAGAGTCAGAAACATAACTTACCAAAATTAATATAATTCAATCCACTTTACTACCACATACACCATACAGAACCAAAAATATAATCTTATTTATGCCATTATATAACGGCACACTCGTGAAAAAATAGCGAGTATAACCTCTCCGTAAACTGAAGAGATCGTTGTGGACATACATGGATATTAATGGACGTGCTGTAAATAAAACTGCCCAGCAAAGTTTTAGGTATGAGGTCCTACTATATCCTCAATAACATCCTGAGTGATCCTTCTAAGATTTTCAGGGGCTTCGGCTGATTACAATACGTTTCAACTTACTAACGATTATACCAGGCAATTCATATCGGGTAAAATGGCCGGACAAGGTAAACCGTTGTGATCTTAGTTTCCTGTAAGATGTTCTCCACGACCTGTTCTGTGTTTGGGTGGCTATTGTCCATTAAAATTAAACTGTTACCGACTTCAGCACGATGGCTCTAGAACATCAAAATACTGCACTGAATGTTTGAACGGAAAGAGTTGCATTTTTATACCAAGCATTACAGCTACCCGAGACCAGATGCCATGGAACTACCGCTGCCTCGCTGGTAGTCTACATTCACAAAACAGTTCACACACACGGAAAGTGAATCCGGATAGAGGAGGAAAAATGTCGTCTGTGGACGTTGCATGCCTCAATAAGTGTAGTTCCCAGTTAAGGTGTGCACTTTGGCTAGCTAATAGCACTGTTGTTCGGCTGTGTGATAGAGGATGCAATTTAATCGACTTGTAAGCACATTGTGCTCCTGGTAAAATTGGTTCCTTAACTTTTGCATCAAAAAACTTCATTACAGTCGTTCCTTGAACGTATCGTTGCAGGTAAGATACTGTTGAAAATGGCTCCTCTTCACACAGAAGACCACAAATCTGCATTGCGCTGCTCTAGTAACATGAATATGGCCACAATGTGGTGCATCAACAACGGAATGTGTTCCGTGGCACATTTTCCACACACTATTCACGTCACTTCTGGTCAAATTCTGAACAGGGCAACCAATTCCCACTTTGAATTTACCTCTTCTACCAGCACTAACATCTGAGATCTGAGGTGAAAAACTTTCACCAATGTGGGGCCCTTATATGAACGCGTTAGATTCTCAGTAGGCACAGCCAGGCATCAGCAGTTGGATACGTTTTCGAACACGAGCTATCAGAATGCGATATCGCTGTCCTAGTCGGCGGCACATGATAATCGCACCAGACAATACACGAGTAGTGAATGAGGAATGTTCTAAATATAGCATAAGTATCATGTGTTGCCAATTACAATGCATATAACGCGAGGCAGGAATCATTTTGCCCATATTATTTATTTTAGCAGGTATAGTGATGTTACAGCTTTAAAGACGAAGCCAAAAAAAAAAAGTAATGAGCTGTTATAAAACATAATAACCTAACATTTTAATTAGAAATCGTATGGCGCACACACTGATTGCGTATTCGCGATTTGATCCCAGAGTCTCGTTTTTCAAAATTTTCTCGCCAGCGACCGGTCACGGGGTTTGCCTAATAAAGCTACTGTATGGTGTTTTAATTTCATTTCCAAATGTAATCATTAATAGCAAAAACGCAGGTGTAGGTACTATATATGCGAGTGTTAGTGCCACACAATAGTAATAAAAAACTAAACTACATGAAAAATGAAATCTGAAATATCTTATAATACTATTTAAATTTGTTTCTGCTGATTATTTTGTGAATATTTTTTCATTTAATCTTTTAGTTGAGTGAACCATGTCCGCAGAAATTGTTTTGTCAGTGCAGTAGTTTTTAATTTATTCACTCAGAAATACACTTGCGCACAATTGCATGAATTGGCGTGTATGTACATGGCAAGCCGCGTAGCTGTGGACAGGTGAACTAACTTATGTAAAATTTTCTTGTCGATAACTGGTGTTGCGTAGGTATCCATTTTCAACTATCTTTTCGCTACATACGAATCAAATCGGCCCATCATGTAGTGAAAATCGATGTATCACAAACATGGATTTCATTGATATCGTGAATATCACTCATACGTGATAACGCCCATATCCCTACCGAAAATACTGTCCACATTTATGCTGTGAATATGTCCGCCGTAGATCTCGTTTAATACGTCGGACAGATTGATGTTTATTTTGTCAGAAATACCGATAAAACAAATAAAATGAAACGAAAATAGCGTGCATTTAAATTCAATGTTGGAAATATCGAAAACGGTAAAATAGTTCAATTGTGTGTAATCATCGATGTATCGCTTGAAGTGGCCTATCAGAAAAAAAATTGCAAAAAAATTTAAATTGCGATATTGTTAATAAACTCTGTCTGGAGTTCGGGCACTGGGTTTCTGAACAACCTGTATAGAACGTGTTCATTGTACTCTTAAGCCTCCCAAAAAGACGAGGAATTCTGAAGCTGTAAGTATTATACGCCAATGACTTTTGGTGCACATACGCCTAAAGTTAAACGTTAAATCAGTGCTCACAAAAATGAATAATTCAAATAAAAACAATTCCATTTCGTTATTTGGACTATCTCCGTATGGGGAAAGTGAAAATTAAAATTTCATTTACTGACACGGCGAAAAAAAAAATACAGAAGTAATAATTCAAATATTAAGTTTATCGGATACAACAAATTTTAAATGATGCAAAATTTACTATTTGGTGCTTCTAATTATTCGACCAAAATATACGATCTGGAAATAACGTATAACGAAGTTTGGTTTTTGGAATTTTTCAGTGTTTTCGTACTGTTCTTAAACTATTTGGGAGGAAAATGCACGGAAGCGGGAGTAATATTAGAATGTAACTCATCTTCAAATTCGGAAACCTCATCTCAAGTTTGGGTAAATTCCGTGCGCACATTTCGAATAGCTATTGTAAGTGTACGATGACAGAATAAACGCAATAGGTAATTCCATACACTTTTATTTTAAATTTTTTTTCTAAAAATGAAATCAACCTTGAAAAAAATAAATTGAGAAAATACACTAAATTATTTTCTCTTGAATGAAACTTTTTATATATCCCATTTAAATTTTACACATAACAGGTTTACAAAAACAGAAAGTATTTACAAAAATGTCTAAAATAGGCTTACTGCGAAGGAAAATGTAACCAAGAGGAATTTGTTTTGTGTTATTTCAATAATTTTCTGAATTTTATTTAGGTGAATACGAACTATAGAATGCTTACTTAACGCACGTGTGGTCACAGAAGTTCAGACCTGTATGACCTTGACACGGACCACTTGCGACCCGTCGGTCGTGTTTCCTTAAGCGGGCGCAGACCAGGTGTGGCCGTCGCGCTTGCCTGCCGAGCGACGGTTGGAATCGCAGGACGCCGAAGCAGGTTGATTATAATGTAATTTACCTTTCCCCTCATCAAGGAACACGGTCACTTCGCCGTAGGCACAGGAGAGACGCGGCGTCGTTATCAGTTCCTGCTCAGGCGTCTGGCGGGCGAACGAGCGCGATTCAAAGTCCGAGGTCGCCGCTCCCAGACAGCTTAAGTCTTCAGAAATGCGAGACGTGAAAATTTTCTCCTCCGCCCCTTCTCAACGCACTTGCTCGAGATCCTGAACAAAGCCAGACGTATCGTATCTGTCCGCTCTTGGCTGAATTGCAAGAGGCGTGTAGGATGCAGTGTTGCCAACCGTAGTGTAATTATAATATCTGTGGTGGCATTTCAATCATTGAACCACGTAGTACACAAAATTAAAATAAGGTTTTCAGAAATCAGTACATTTTAACTTGTTAGGCTCGGCTTCACCTCTTTTGCAGAAAGTCTTCGTTTTCATGTAATAATTTCCGCTTCTGATTAATTACTAACAATGAACGATAATAAAACATTTACATTTCACGAGTTTTTGAATGTTTTTGTGCTTTATTTTCACTGAGTGCTATCTGCTAGTTGTAAAATGTCAGGAACGTGTGTATATTTCATCAATAAGTGAATGCCTTTTTGCAACTATGAAACAACAAACAGTGAAAATTGGATGTGAAAGTATTAAACAACCAGTAAATTGTAAATTTTATATAGACAAACATTTCCAGTACTACCTCTGAAACTGAGATTCTGACACGATAATTAAGAACTTCTGCATAATATTTGAAGCAGAGCCTTAAAATATATCAACATAGGAGAAATGTTGTGGTAAATTATACCAACAGGCTGAGGAGTGGTGACACTGAAAACTTGCAATTTATCACTGGAACGGAAAGCTGAACGGAATGTAATATCTTTGTTACTTCAAGGTCAGAGTTATCGGATAATGCTAAGGAGTAGGTATACGCCGTAAAAAGCTGTACACCGAAGGCGAAATACTAATAATAATATATCTGTAAAATTAGTCATCATGTCTGTCATTCCGAATTAGTGTCACTGTCATCCTTTACCTATGACTATTTACAATACATTTTTTTTAAATATATTGCGTTCATAAGTTGATCTTATTCTCTAGACTTAAGTGACTGAGATGTTCAATATAAAATGTTTGCGCAATAGTGTGATTTGTTACAAATACCCTTGAAAGTAGTACTATTTTTCGAGGCGCGCGGTATGACATTTGAAGACTTTGACAACGCTGTCGGAATGCCGATGCAGGTAGAATTGAAACCGATTCTTACCGCGTCACACGCCTGGCCATGCGATCATTGAACATGAGGAAAACTACAGAAAGAGCTATCACATTACGAATGTTCTCTACCGTTATTACGGTTTTATAATCACAAAAAATCTTTAAAAATCAGAAAAAAATAATTTTTAATCGTTGAAAAAACTTTGGGAATCAACAGAAATCTTTGGCGGTCGCTAGAAAATCTTTGAAAATCGCAAGAAAACTTATAAAATCATTACAAATATTCGGAAACCACTGAAAATTACTAGAAAATCGTTGAAAATCGCAAGTAAATCTTTAAAAATCGCTCAAAAGCTTCGAAAAAAAAAAAACCTTCGTAAATATTAGTAGTGTGAATATGGGGGTTCTGGGACACCTGGCTCCTGGCTCTGGGAGCAAAGAGCAGCTTGCGCGCGACCCCCTCCCGGTGGCCTAAAAAAATGTCATTTGTACCTGTTTTTCGCTCGAAATAGGGTGTTTTTCCCCCAAAAATGCCTCGTTTTTGCCAAAATATACCGTTTTTCCCTAAAAAAAAGTCTCGAATTCAGCTAAAAAATGCCATGGTGTGTGCTCGTCAAACACGCGGCGTCAAGCGAATCCCTGAAGCAACGCCCGAATCCCTGAAGCAACGCCCGGCAAGGTCATCATAACTAGTTCCCGGATTCCTCACACGAGCGCTAGTGCATGACGCTGGCTAGAAACAGGGAGCCATTGCGTGTGTAAGGCAGCATCTCAGCCCTAAAAAAATGATATTTGTACCTGTTTTTCGCTTGAAATAGGGTGTTTTTCCCCAAAAATGCCACGTTTTGCCTAAAATATACCATTTTTCCCTAAAAAATGTCTCGAATTCCGCTAAAAAATGCCATGGTTTGTGCTCGTAAAACACGCGGCGTCAAGCAAGCCCTGAAGAAACGCCAGGCAAAGTCACCATAACTAGTTCCTAGATTCCTCACACGAGCGCTAGTGCATGTCGCCGAAAACGATACTTTCCAGATCGCTCACCCATACATCCCAGCGCTGGGGTGCCGATCAAGATAGTTCCCAGATCCCGCACCCATGCATCATAGCGCTAGCGCTCGGCGCTGAACGCAGGAGGAGTCTATGAAGACGGTAAAAAAAATTGTTTTGTAAAAATTAATCTTTTTTTAAATTTGATTGAAATGTTTTTTGTAAAGCGTACAGAGGTAGTGGTTAGAATACCCGCCTCCAATCATGGTGAAACAGGTTCGATTCCCGGCGGGGTCACCCCGACACGATGCTATCCATACAATGACTGAGGTTTACTTCTGTTAACATAAATGTGTTTTATTTCCGGTTAAATTAAAATTTTACTTATATTTTAAATATAAATTACAATACTTTATTTATAATTAATTAAAACGTCTAGTAAGAAAAAGTTTTCACTCAAAATATTATTAAACTGACTGCGTACGAATACGAAGCGTAAGTGGTTAGACTACCCACCCACCAAGGTGAAAAAGGTTCGATTCCCGGCGGGGTCACCCCGACACGATGCTATCCATACAATGACTGAGTTTTACTTCTGTTAACATAANAGGTTCGATTCCCGGCGGGGTCACCCCGACACGATGCTATCCATACAATGACTGAGTTTTACTTCTGTTAACATAAATGTGTTTTATTTCCGGGCTTCTTACCTTTAAAGAGTATAGTAAATGTCAATGCATGGAACTTGTGTGTGTGTTGTGATCGGCGTGCAAAAGAAGCTTATCGCTAAACCGACTTTCAAATGCAGAGTATTATATAATGAAAAATTATCGCTGGTAAAATTGGAACATGAACGTATTATATAATAATAAGCCAATCTATGCAGGGTCTGCTGTACTTTGCCGCCTGATGTTTCTCTGTGTTGAGTTCAATATATAACTTCAGCCATGACTTCTGATTGAATTGAATCACCCGATGCATATTCTTCAACTTCAACCCATGACCTAATACATGCTGGAGAATAACGTAATGAACTATAAAGTTTCCCTTTGTCTCAAGGGTCGTTGTAAGACACGTGCCGAGGCACTGGAAGCCAGGAGTAGGGGTGACGCATGTACACACCGGGCGACGACAACGTCTCACATCCCAAGAGGAGCCTAGGTGATGATGCAAGNAGTAGGGGTGACGCATGTACACACCGGGCGACGACAACGTCTCACATCCCAAGAGGAGCCTAGGTGATGATGCAAGCAGACCGTCAGTTGCAGATCTTGCTTCCATGGCATCGCACGAGATACTGATACTTTGTCACGCATCTTTCCACATAAATAATGCGACATCCCAGCCCCCCGATGGGAGTTTCGGAAATATATATATTAAAAATGTTTTATTGGAAATATATAAATTGTTTACACATTTCATTATACTAATTTTTAATAATATAACGTTCCAGGCAACGACTGCAAGCAGCACACACGAGAGTTGTGGAAATATATATATATATATAATATGTCAAGTAGTAATCACTACCGCAACCAATCTACTTATTTATGCCTAACGCAAATACTACAAGCAGTGGCCGGGAGGGCTAACCATAGTGTCTTCCCAAATG
>NQII01006289.1:0-51827 GCA_002778355.1 Clitarchus hookeri
ACCTTTAGTGACATCATCATAGTCATGTTTGTTTATGATGTTACCCACTAGAGAACGCTGGAGTCGTGGTGTTTAAACTTATTTTTATAGGTGTAGTTTATGTAAAATGTAATATCTCTAAATTTCATCCAATTTCAAAAATGCTTAAAATAAGCAGTTTGTCTAAATATTACACTTAGTAAGGTACAACTTTTACTAACTGTGCTTTTTAACATTTATAAATCGTTCTTGATATTATAAACTTTCAAATCGCATGATTTAACAAAATATTGTTACTTATTTTTCATTAAAATCGAATTTCCAAATTCTTGAAATCCAACAACACTTTGTCCTACGCTACGGCGATAATCAATTTATTTAATCAATAATATAATTTTATATTTTAATATCATATTTGTTTTAAATAAACGGAATAATAGAAAGTAAAGTACAGTAGGCAAAGTCACAGATGATGTCATTAGTCCGGCGCCACTTACTGCAAACGGCGCCACGTCTTGCGACCAAACAGTCCTATTCCATCTACTAATTTAAACACGGGGGACAAATATTATACAGACCTACGAGGTTACACCCATAAATAATAAAAGCATCGATGGGGTGGCATGAGATGGAAATGGAGTAACGATGGAATGCTGTGGTGGGAGGAACAAGAGTACCCCCAAAAACCTCGCAGCGACCACCACGTTTCCCATTTACGAAAATCCGAGGCGACCCTGCCGGGAATCGAACTCATTTCCCTCGGTAAAATCGACTAGTATGATCCCCACAACACCCGAGCTTCCAGCAATCCGTAAGAATGGCAGGCATCGACACCTAGGTTGGGGCCCAGAAATTGTTAGCCCCGTACCTGTTACTCCAAATCAATAAAAATAAGTTCCGTTTAAAAATAGGGTCAAAAACTCTCATCGGATATTTGTGTGTTTTTAGAGTTTTTTCTAAATCAAAATAACGGTACTCAAATTAAAAAATGTCCTTAAAAAACGAGCTGAAATTATTGTCAGAATAAATTTATGAGTCCAATTCCTTGCTAGTGTATCGATTACCAGTAGTATCCCTGCGACTATGTAAGATAAATTATTTTAGATTTGTATTTTAATTTTTGTGTGTATGTATGTGTATAAAGTATATATTCATATACAATATATATGTATATAATTTCCTGACTTAATACATAAGAGACTATATAAAGAATTTTGTGTTTACTTAATATGACTTATTGCCAGAAACATCACCATCAACATGCTTTCCACGTTTTCTATATATATATATATATATATATATATATATATATATATATATATATATGAGAAGGGAACACAATAACCTTTGTATGAAACTCTTAAAAGCAAGAAGGAAGTTAATTTGCCCCTCCTATTTGAATAACACATACATATCTCGGACGCAACTTCTAGACGCTGACGTCTAGGCATCATCTTAGAATTACAATGTCCGAAATCGAACTCATGCAACACATTGATATGTCTACCAATTTTATGGTTAACTGTACTAAGTATTAGTTTTTGTGAGCAAGGAGGTGACGTCATGCGATCAATTAATCAGCAGTGCTGAATTAATTTCGACGTATCGCTTACGATGTTAAGTTCTACTACAACCGCGAGTTCATTGCATAGACATCAAACGTGACATACGCGACTGCTACATGAATTTACTTTGTCGTGTTCGCATATTCTCGGTGTATTTAATATGCTGCAAAAGCGGTTCACAGTAATGCATCCCCTTTCCCTTCTAATGAAAAAACATGTACCGCCACTCTTCGCTAATTTTACACCCACTCACAATACATTTATATTCTTATTTCTTATATCTGACTTACCTTTCATTTGTATTCGCATAACAGTCGTCACGTGAGTCTCTACATGGCGGATGGTCAGTACACGACACGGAGGGTCCCGAATCAGCTGTTTGGGCACATCCATTGTTTGCAATTTTGTCTGATTCTTCTTTACTTATCAGACGTGTTCTGCAAAAGATAAAAACGTGTCAGTAAAAATAGTTTAAAAAAATGTTGATGTTAATTAGTTAACATTTAAATTGTATCTAGGAAAGAAAAAAAAGAGAAGCATTCGTAAGTAAGAACCTGAGGACTAAACAGTAATAAGAGTGCTTGCCACTTAGTTAAATCATCTTTTTGCGTTATATTAAGTTACAAAATTTATTATATTACGATTTGGAGCAATTACAACAGACATACACGCATTGCGGATCCGATAACAGACATACACGTATTGTGGATCCGAAGGTAATAACAAAATTTGTCTGTTACAAATGCGCTCGTCATATAGCATCAACGCGACACACTCATATTAGATTCATAATTTACACACTTTAACACTTCAACATGTGAACCCCATTGGCAACACGCACGAATTAGTATGCAAATGATGGCATAACACGCAAATCGGTCCAAGATTATTTTCGGTTGTTAGAAATTATCAGAGTACAAAGTTTCTTAAATACTGACTCGAAAATAAAAGGAAAGACAATATCTACACATACGTTTATTTTATCCGAGAAATTTGCTTGACGCATTTTTAATAAGTACTTAGTCAAACAAACGCCTTTAGCACTAAGAAGCTGAGTTTCCTTTCGTGAAAGGTGAAATAAATCCTGATTGTTCAATAAATGTGGTGGTCTTGGTACAATACTTTGATCCGCATACATACAGTGTTTTATGAAAACACTGTAACACTTTTAAACTAATTTTATAAAAATTTACAAGTGTAATATGCTGTTTTATTTACGTGTCAAGTTACAGTAACTTTAACTTCCTTTTAGTGATTTTCGTGAAATAAAGATCAGTTTGTTTGGAAATACACTTGAAAATATGATATGAAAACACACATGTATAAACAGCACTCCCACAATACTTTTATACACGAATAACACCTACCTGGTACCGTCGAAATATATAACTCTTCCTGTATTCCACTTTCGTTTCCTGCGATTTGCGTGCAACCTTAGCCTGGCTTTCTTCCCTCGTCTTCTCGTATCGTCAACACCATTCATTCTTCCAGTGCTGCAATATGACTACTCAAAAGAAAAAACTAACAATTGTTAACATAGCAGAAAGCATTCCTTGGTTCCTTCACCCGGCTCAATGCACTTCACTAGGCTCTACTAACAGCCAGGGCGTTGGCTCAACTCGCACGCGTTTACTGCACACCCTGTGCGGCGAGAGGGAGGGGATGCTAAGCGCGCCAGAGCTGGTGCCTTTCTCCCCCACCCTCGTATTCAGGCTGGGGCGGGCAAAGGCCCAAGAGAGCACCACCTGATGGATACCGAGCAAGTGCAAAACATGCCGCAGAAATACGCGTTTCTCTTGAAATTTATTGCGGTGACCCTATCATTTTACTTGTGCAAATGCTGTACAAAACTTTAACCCATGTTCTTAAACGAGTTTCATGCAACTTTTCTAAGTAAATTTTAAGATACAACAGCTTGAAAAAGCCTTTTTTAGCGATTTTTAGGACCTTCAAAATCATGTTTCCTTGGCGCGGGGTGCCTTGAAAATGGTTTGCAGACATGGACTGAAATGTGATTTCTTTTCTTACGAAAACAGATTGCGAACACGTGCAGCAGTTTCTGAGAAAAACGTGTATTTCAGACACACTGCAATGCTATTCACTCATTAGGTAGGCGGGCGCCTTAATGTTCGATTCCTGGCGGGTTACCCAGATTTACGCAAGCTGGAAAAGTGATGGACGGTGACACGGGTTTTCCCTGGGTACTCTCGTTTTCACAGCTGTTGCATTCCGCCGCTCTTCCATACTCACCCCATTGTATCCTCACACTGGTTCTCAAAACCTGTTAAGGGTCCTCCAAAACCTCTCAACTCTTTGCGTGTGCACAGAAATATATCTACGGGATTTTCGATAATGCTCTTCCCCATGTTGCAAAAATCAGCAAGACTTGCTAGTGTGGTCTTGAGGACCCAGTACATGTAAAATAAGAAAGGAATTAAGAACCTGCTTATGTTATACGTTGAGCTTAACGCGGCACCCGAGCGACCCCTGTAGAGTTCTTTTCTCAGCATGTTGCAACACATTTTTGTTAAACCGCGCCGTTCCCACTAATATTCCTCGTTTCAATTGTGATCGTTTACAGTGAATGAGCCAGTTCCTTGTCAACTCCAAACAATGTCGATCACGCAAAATATACGGTGGACCGGTCAGGCACTTTTCAGATGATTCCCACAGTTATACGATTTCGTAGACAATCTGCAGTCGCCATACCTCAGCCCAAAACATTTTACCTTGCACATCTCTATCACAGGTGCAAGCACGCACCATTCTGGTAAACACAAAACTGTGTAATGTAGTTATTTTGAATGTGTTGAATATTCTGGAACCTACTGCACAACGCTATCCCGAAGGTAGTCAATCACACTTTAAGAACAATATATTTTGTCGGAAATAAATAACTTCAGAATTTTAATATAAATTTAAAAATTTTAAATGCATTCGTACTACTATCCATAATTTTCATCTCGTTTTTATTCTGCAACATTTTTAACTTTAATCGGCTATATGCATGGCAAAATTGAAAATAGTCTTTCATACTTTTTAATATTTTTTTTTAGAAATCTCTCCGACACACAGATTGGGATTTCATCCCCGGTGGTTCTGAGTTCGCATTTCCTCATTGGGAAGCGTGGAGGACGTTTCATGTATCCTGTGGGTTTTCTCGAAGTACTCAGGTTTCCCTTACCCTGGTATTCCGTCACATATTTATCCACATTTCGTTTAACCCTGTCCACGCTCCAGAATGCTTCTAATGGAAAATGCCTGTCTTTCGGATACGCGGCCGGTTTCGCTGTCAGTTTTATCTCTTTTATTAGTTCAGAGATACATTCCCCCACCCCTTTTTGTTATGTGCTGGTATTACACTCTATTTTCACAGCTTATTACTACTATGGTACATGTGTAGAAAACCAAACAAAAAACGGACGGAAAAAATTTTTAAATAATAATTTTACAACAGTTTGACAGCAATAGGATCTATCCTAGTGACCGAACAGATGAAAGACTTAATTTCATGACGATTTTATAAAAACCGCTGTTTGAAAATAAACCCGAGGGAAGGGATGCACAAGTTTTCCTGCCACACTGCGGCTGCGATAACTCAAGAATTTGTTTGTATTTTTGTGACAATTAGCATCGTAACAGTGTTAGTTAGTGCGTTTATTGATGCTTATTAACGGTATAAACATCCTAATAAAACAAGTTCAAAAGGAAGCTATAAAGGAAAACTGAAAAACTTGTAATATTTATTTGCGCACGTTCTCCAGTATTTGAAATGTACGAAACGCCGTGACCTAAAAATAGTCACTTTGGTCGAGGTTGCTAAAGTGTTGTTGTAGCTGGTGGGTGTTCGAATCCTGGTATCGCATCGAGTGTTTTTTTTTNTTTGGTCGAGGTTGCTAAAGTGTTGTTGTAGCTGGTGGGTGTTCGAATCCTGGTATCGCATCGAGTGTTTTTTTTATAGTAAACGAAATTATTATATGTACGTAAAACCAAACAAATATTTAGTTGCACCAACGAAATCTTTGNTTTTTTTTATAGTAAACGAAATTATTATATGTACGTAAAACCAAACAAATATTTAGTTGCACCAACGAAATCTTTGTTCGTGACAAACAAATAAGGACAACAAAATAATTTCGTTTCGACAACAAAATCTTTAATCGCCCCTATACAAACCATTAATTTTGTTTCACCAAAGAAGCTTTGATTGATTGAACAAAACTTTTTTTCTCAGTGCAAGAGGTCCATTCCCAAGACTTCGTTCATCTGCCGTCAGATCACGCGTACCAGCGTACGTCAATATCAAAGGAACTGCCACGCCATTTCGTGGCTATTCGTGGAAAAATAATATAATGGTTTTGACTAATAAATACGTACAAATGGCAGACTTTCGTTACAGTTGCAAATAACATCACGCACCGAAAACTACACCATAAAAATGTTTATTAGCGCACCATCCTTTTTGTTTCAAGCAGATGCAGATTCTTAAGATTCATGGCTGAAATGAAAATATCTGCACAGATTTCAAGCAAAGGTTTTAATTTTACGTGTGGCGAGAAAGTTTTCGTGCGAGCGCCAAAGCGCGGTACTGTACACCTGAACTATACTGAGCTTCACTTCAATGAGAAGAATATAATGTTAGATGAATAATCACACCCGCTGCGCACATCAGAAGACTTCAAGACATCTTGTAAAACGTTTCCTAGAACATCGCCTGTAGGTAGAGGTCGTGTAACGAAATCACGCGGTCGCAATTTTAATAAGTTCTGTGATACTACCCAGGGAATTATAGAATCGATATTAAATATAAAAAAATTTCCTAGCTAAAAAAAATTCCGCTTTTTTCTAATTGGAGTGCATTTATTAAACGTCGTAGTGCACTAAGGATACCAACAATATGCAGAATATCGCTGGATCGCTAGAGTCTACTGCCTGCAAAACCCATTTACAACGACGTTTATATTAAAATTCTAATAAATTTGAATGTTTCAAACTATTTCATTTTTGTGAACTATCTTCTCAATAACTCTTTTTACTATATTTCTTCTATTTCCTTACCAACCTAATGTTCCTCGGAAACATGTTAGCTCTTATATATTTAGATAATTACTTGCAGCCTCAGGTACTCAAGAGTTTAATATATGTCTTTCGTCTTGGATGAAAGCTACAAAATAATATACGTGCTGTGTGGTGCGTGGCTGCCTACGCTCGAGGTGCCAGTTAGTCTACGAACTTATTGGCTGGGGTAGTATACGTGTATTTCCAAAAACGAACGTTCGTTATATTTATAAATGTAAAAAAAAGATATCAACTTCTTAGCAATTTCAGTCTAGCACGCCCACGCTTGAGCGAATGAAACGTTTATTTCCGAGTCCTGAAGGAGAGAGTTCGAAATGTTTCTACACCCGTTCAGCAGGGCGGCCCGCGGTAAAATTCACCCGAAAAAAAAATTATTTTATACTGAAAGTGTTGTGGTCGGAGAATCTCGAAGAAANGGGGGGGATGTTTTTCCTCGACGCGCATTATCTTCGCGAGGACAAAGTCACCCCGCGTGTTCCCGCTGAATAGCAATGAAGAGCGAGAGGGGCGTAAAAAAAAAAAAACAAGCGGCTAAAACTTCGTCACTTTGCGAGGAAAACTGTTTGGGCGCGTCCGAGGGTGCTTGGCTTACTCCCGTGAAGACGGCGATAGTGTCTCATGCCGCTCTGAAACCTTACAGTAAAGATGGAGTCGACCGATCTCGCTAGCTGCGCACAACCAATCTCCGTGTCCCAACATCGAACTACTCACCTGCCAATACGACTAGCAAAAATGTTAGATTTGATACTAGAAGACTCGACCGTAAACAAATGCTTCGAGGTGGTTTTTATATTCCCTCTTACCCCGTGCAGGCCGAGCTTTTGCACACAGTTGGTCAATTTATCCCGCAAAGCACCAATGTATTTGTACTGATCCATATTTTCTTTAATAATGGCCAGATTTCCCACTCCCGAGGGTAACATGCACCCCCAAACCATAACAAGTCCGCCACTATGATTTACGATTGGCAGTGTGTGGTGTTGGTGTAATTCGGTGTTCAGTTTTCGCCACACTTTCTTTCGTCCGTCAGAACCAAACACGTTGAAATTGGACTCATCTCAGAATATGGCAGTGTCGCAGAATTCCAATTGTTTACCCCAATATTCTTTGGCAAACACAAGGCGCTTCTTCCTGTTCAACTCCGAAATATGTGGCTTCGTCCGGGGAGATCTGCCATGAATATCGGCACTGTTCCAGATATCCCCCTTAATGTCTGTGCACTTACCGTCTTGTTAGAAGTTGTTGCGACGTCCGCATCTAACGAGGCAGCACTTCTTGTATCTTCATTTTGGACAACACGCACGATACGGCGTCTCTCTCGATGTGTGAGTATTCGTAGGCGTCCTGATCTGGGTTTGTTTCGTGTAGATCCTTGTTCCTCATACTTGTATATTATAAATCGTACAGTTAAGAAGCTGAGAGGAAGCATTATACCGATCTGTCTGTAACTTCTGCCTTGCGAGTGCAGTAACGCAACGTTCTCTCGACTGGAGATTGAATGTTCTCATTTCTTTGCTCCCATGTTGGCAGTACTGAGCACCACCACATCTACCTTCAGACTGGCTGGTAAACAACACATAGTAACGGTACAGATACTGTACCTTGTGTTGCATGCTGTTTACTTGACTAAACAGTACGAGGGCTCCACTCTGCCAATACTTATTTGGCGATTATTATACCGCATATTCATTTCTAAACAGCTCTTTATCGTGTCTCTGCATAATGTCGTACGTAACATTGTGTACCTACCGTATCTCTGTCTATAAGTATATCTTGCATGTTAAATAGTCTTACATTGAGCCAGATATTACAATAACATGGGTTCTGCACATACTTTTTGAAACAAGTGTACTTTGAATTTTTTTTTATCGATTTTATGTTTTATCATTCTTGCCTGTCTTCTTTCTAGAAAATACCACGTAGTGGTGATACACGTTTAAACCGTGGTTACCAAGAAGAATCGCTTGCTTCAGTTAATTTTCTTACCGATTGCTGTTTGGCCATGGATGTTTTCCGCACAGGAACAACGACCAACTTTATTTACAGATATCAATAAGTTCTTTATTTCCTGTGGCGTGCAGTCACAAATAGTAGCCGAGTAAATTTTGCGTGGAATGAAAGCCGATTTGCTGGCTCAATGTGAGATCGAGCATTCCTGTAATTCTCTGCCATTTTGGTTATCGCATGAATACGTTAAATTGATACATTTTGCTACACTTTAACATACTTCGTTGTTTTCTGACGAGTAAGATATGCATTATTCTTTCATATTCAATATAAATCGTTATTTGCTGACAATTTTAGTAGAACGTGTGGTATTTATTAATGAGTTTTGCATGTGTATTAGTCTATTGGATTGTTCCGCTGAAAGCCACTCTGTTTCTACCTTAAGTACATTACAAATGTGTCGTATATGTGCAAGGAAAAGGAAGAAACCCAAGGTGTACGAAAGGAAAATCTTGAAAAAGGTGTACTTGTGTACGAAGCTCAAGAGCAAGTCGGGAAAAGAAAAGGATTAAAACATATGTATTATAATAGAAAACTTATTAGTTCCAGATAAAGCACAAATTTAAAAAATGATACTGAAGTGTAGGTTTTATTGCAAGGTACCCTAATGGGTTGGTGGCCAGTATAAGTACTTCCATTCTTAGTTAACGTTTGTAGTCAGGTATAAAAATACAGAATTCCGAAAGTTGGGCAAGCGTCACAATCCTGGAGATGGCTAAGTAATACGGTGCTGTAATGGTTTGTATGGTAACGGTTGTNTACGGTGCTGTAATGGTTTGTATGGTAACGGTTGTGTTGGGTTTGGTAGGGGGAAGGCAAATCGTCACTTTGTTATGCAGTATGATTAATTTCTAGTCGGAAATAGTGTCTTATTAAAATTAACACATTAAGCAATACCCATCTGCGGTGTACAGATGGTTCGTAGGGATGTATGGTTAATGTTCAGTGGCACAGACTATAGGGTGCCTGGGATTTGAGGGTATATCACACAATGACTTCATCACGACTTCTTAGGTTTTAACAGGTTTATTAAAAGAATTTACTCATACATTCCCGGCACTGATGCGGGAATTTACACCTACTTAAACNTGTTGGGTTTGGTAGGGGGAAGGCAAATCGTCACTTTGTTATGCAGTATGATTAATTTCTAGTCGGAAATAGTGTTTTATTAAAATTAACACATTAAGCAATACCCATCTGCGGTGTACAGATGGTTCGTAGGGATGTATGGTTAATGTTCAGTGGCACAGACTATAGGGTGCCTGGGATTTGAGGGTATATCACACAATGACTTCATCACGACTTCTCAGGTTTTAACAGGTTTATTAAAAGAATTTACTCATACATTCCCGGCACTGATGCGGGAATTTACACCTACTTAAACNAGGTTTTAACAGGTTTATTAAAAGAATTTACTCATACATTCCCGGCACTGATGCGGGAATTTACACCTACTTAAACGCCTTCGAGTTCAAGGCCTGAAGGGCTGGTGACCATGTTCTGGCTACGTTTCTGATGCTGTAGGGGCATTAGGTGTCAGGACATGTCCCTGAGTGACGACGGGGTTACTTATCTGAACATGTTGCGTGGTAGTTCTGGCAGTTGATGGGTCTGGTGAGCTGGATGGCCCTGTTAAGGCACTCTGTGGTTGGCTTGTTGCACGCAGCTGGCTAACTCGCGTCTTGACGTGGTGAAACTACATGTCCGACATGACTCTGGTAACTGTCTCTGATTCGGCCCTGCGTCTCGCGTTTCGCGTCCCGATTGGGCTGACCCCTTAATATCGCGACTTACTATCTGAGCATCACTGTGTGGTGGTACCGAACTTCCGCGCCACCAGCTGCTCGTTGCTTCAACTGACGGATGTGGCCGGGTTCCGATCCCGCCGGCCTTCTCCCTCGGCGCGACTAACCTCTCTGTGTGCGGTAATAAACTGACGTATCTCGGTGTGGTGATAATCAACTGATCAAAAGTCCCCTGACATACTCTTCTGACTGATTCTACTGNAAACTGACGTATCTCGGTGTGGTGATAATCAACTGATCAAAAGTCCCCTGACATACTCTTCTGACTGATTCTACTGATGTACTGCTGAAGAACTGTTCACTAACTGTCCCACTGACATACTCATGTACTGATATTCTGTTTTTGCCGGGGGTCCGATCTCCCCTGGCCACACTCGGTGTGACTGATTTTCAACTGATGACTGATCTGACGTACTTTTCTNAAACTGACGTATCTCGGTGTGGTGATAATCAACTGATCAAAAGTCCCCTGACATACTCTTCTGACTGATTCTACTTATGTACTGCTGAAGAACTGTTCACTAACTGTCCCACTGACATACTCATGTACTGATATTCTGTTTTCGCCGGGGGTCCGATCTCCCCTGGCCACACTCGGTGTGACTGATTTTCAACTGATGACTGATCTGACGTACTTTTCTGACTTACTCTACTGACATACTGCTGAAGAACTGTTCCCTAACTGTCCTACTGACATACTCTTGTACTGATGTACTGTTGTGGCCGGGGTCCGATCTCCCCCGGCCGCACTCGGCGCGGCTGATCTCTCTGTGTGCGGTACTGACGAACTGACCGGTGGTCTACTGATTACTGATCCTGAACTAAGCTCTTTGCGTGGCGATATTCAACTTGACTCCACCCTCCCCACAAAGAGGCTTATATCCTTTCTAGCCTCCCTCCCTAAGTGTCGGCACATGTCTCTCTTGTTGGGGGAGGGGGTGGGTGGTGTCCTTTCAAGCTTACTCTGTCAGCTATTTCTTCCGTGGTGCGTGTTTTCTGACTTCAGGCGAACTTTTCCTGCCTATCTCGTGAATATCGGCGCTTACAAATTTTACTTGGCTTGCTAGGGGTGTAGGGGGGGAGGTGGGTGGGAGGACTATGCAGCAGTGACACGTGTAAGGCCTGCCTGCGCATCATCCTATGCTTGACCTTACTCTGCAGTGATTACGACTGACATGTGTCTCTCTACACTGGTTTCCGTTGTGTANGGTTGGTGACAGCGCCACTTCTAATACCTAATTACGTCACGCGTAAAAATAATAGTGCTTCTCATTTATAAATTAATATATAACAAACACGTTCATCAGTGTTGACCATGTGACTTCGACAGTCGTGTTCCTATAGGGAAGCTCAATGTTAGGTAGATGCGCAGAAGACGATTAAGCGGTGTACCTCATCTTTAATCTGAGACTAAAATCCATTATAGGCTGTTCACGGTGAAATTAACACTTTTAAAAACCATGCTTAAGTTCTGCTTGTATGCACAGTGTGTCTCTATTCTCCAGCCATATGTAAAATTTACATTTTCACTGGTATTGTCACTTTATTCGTGCGTCGGTCAAGGGAAACTTAAAAATGTTTTAGTAAGTAAATATTTTTAAAATGTTTTATTCTGACCCTTATATGTATGAAAAAAAAGAAAAAACTAAATACATCACTTAAGTATTCACAAATGTTTGCTTAACACTTGTAATTTAAAGTTAACATATGGAACTATTACCTCTCCGTCGTTGCCAACTTCATTGGGCGCGTGACAGTCAGTGACACCATTAAAATATACGCAGGTATGCGCACTGACATTTTTCGAAGGTTGATTTAAAAAGTACTCACTTTAAGGTGAACAGCCTTTACGTATTATTGTTCATGTGTTTCCGTGTGTTTAAGCTTCCCCTTGTATTATTGCTTTCGAAAACTCTTTGACTATGTTTTTATCATCGGTGCTTAAATTGTTCAAGACGTTTCATCTTCCTTAAAAAAAATTGCTCCCTCGCGGATGACTATTTTTTTTAATGAACATATGAAAAAAATAATTCTCTACTCCATAACGTTGTAAAAGAGTAGCTCACTGTCATACAAGCGCGTCTGCCCGGACCTTCAAACAGAGTTTGAATCGTATTGAAGAAATAAAAAAAAAGTTCAATATTTTTGAGGGAGTGAGTGAGTGATGATATGTGGGCGGCTCTTAGCAGCAAGGCCACGAGAGCTGAAAATAAATTTTTGAGCGTTGTCGGATTACGAATAGCATTTAAGAAATTTGAAGCTGGTTTCCTATTTTAATTTATAATGTGCATTTTTTTAAAGGTGAAAACGGCTAGTACGTAAGTTTCACCCTCATTTTTGGGAATGAATATTCCGGTGGGTGATACTTACGCTAGCACAGTATTTGCAGCAAATCGTTGTCTTTATTATTACACCATACATATAGAGTTACACCATTTTTGCACGTAACACGCAACTGATAATACGCTAACCATAGGTAACTTAAATACACTAGATATGAAACCTAGCAAGCAGATAAGATAATCGTTATCTCAGGGTTATGTATTAAGAAACATTATACATCTTTTATCGCAGGGTATAACAGCTAAAGCTAGAAGTGGACTATTGGAGTTGTTTTTTTTTTTTTTTTTTTTTTTTTCGAAACGTCACAATGCAGGTAACCAGACGTTTACCAGTTTGGCTGAAATGGATAGACATATTATAATTTGGTTAAAGACAGCGCCAGTACATGAAGGTGTTGTTAATCAGACTATTGTAATTAGTATTTATACATCACCTGTTCTGTTTTCTCGTAAGAAGATGAAGTTTGAGAATGGAGATGACATATGGATTTATAGGAAACTAATTTATACAACTGGAAATTTGCATATTCTTGGTCATGTAGGACTTGTGTATAATTCACAAATGTCAATAAAGTTTATTTGACCGAAAACGGTTCAGTGGTTCTCATTATTAGCCTACATAACCTCAACACACATACGCGTCACATATAGCCACACCAGACCGAATCTGTACGTATAAGTCAAAAGAATATAACTCTCTTCAACACTAACAATATTTACTCAAAAACAACAAGCCAGTATGTTTATAAAAGCCATATAAACAAACCCAGCGAACATGCAGACTTGTGAAAATTGGCACACTGATTAAAAAACTTACATGTCAGACGATATTATTAGTAAAGCGCATCCCCTTTACGTGGATAATAATATCGTCTGGTGCGGTATCGTCTTCGTGGAATATTGGACGTAAACCCTAAGGAAGCTCACTCCCGGTCGCTACACCAAACCTAAGTTTTGGTGCAACATGTCGAAGGTCGTTAGTGTTGAAGAGAGTGGCAGCCATAGTGTGACTGTACGAAAGGCGGACAGCAAGATAGCCCTTACATCTCCCTCTCTTCTAGGCTTCACTCACGAAGAGAGAATCACTTCATTGCAATACAACAGGTCAGTCCCAGTGTCTCTATTATCCAAACTCTCGTTCTCCTTTTCTTCTGCTTTGCTGCATAAGGAAGGCTACCGGTTTACCTTGAAAAATATTTCACTACCAATTACGCCATCGGCAACTCTTGGTGTCTGGGAGGTAACGTGCGAAGTAACAAAATTGTGTCACAAATCCCCCTTTATCTGCTGCAAGATAACAACCACTCTCTTTGAATTTTAAACTTCCCGTGATAACAAACTGAAGCACTTTAAACAAATAGTTACATAAAAGTAAATCGCGGGAAAACATATTAAACATTGACTTTTTTCATGATTCCCTGCCTATAGAAAAACCCAGCGAGTTTTGTAATTATGTGCCGCTATAAAAGAGGATTTCAATTCCAGAGGTTGATTTTAAAAGTGCTCAGTTTTCTGCTAACTAAATAAAGATAATAATTAATTTCTTTATTTAAAAAAAATAATTATGTCAGTCAAACTAGACAAAATTGAATTATTGCTATATTGGTGCTCTTTGTTAATATATACATCGTTTAATGCAGGAAGTCGTCATTCAGTGTAAGTATATTCACTCAATTACTGTAAAATCTCTGTTCAGAACAGAAATGCCTCAGTTGCCACAAAGTATTGCTGGATGTCGCTTCCCGGTGTTTCCTTCTCCTCGGAAGGCGCCGAGAGCTGGAGGCCAAGTTCGTAACGTTAGATGAAGCGAGCGGCCTATCATAAAAGACGCCGCCGCACACGCTGATAAAATTACCGCAGATCGCGCCTCACTGACCCAGAGAAGCTCGCATTTCTCCATTTATCACGCAGGAATTTCATCGTCATCAACATTACTTATCCCAGAACAACTTGGATTGTCGAAAACGTTCTATACGGCACCTACTTCAAGTATAAATACCACATGCGGGCCTCTGAGGTGTGAGTGATTAAAAGTAGAGAGTTTGGCGTCTCGTGCGGGCCTTAAGCGACAGTTGCGCGATTCCGGAGCGGCGAGGGATGACTGCAGCGATCTGTGGGAGTTCGTCGTCTAGTTTGTGTGCAGTGTAGAGTTGGAATGATCTGCGGGACTAAGGACTGGATGCGTGAGTGAAAAGATATTCAGGACGATGGTAATAGGCAGTTTTAGCTAAATGTGTGGAAATAATTGGAGCAGTTTAAGGAACATTAGCAAGAGTAAAGACTGTGATAAAAACTTTGATTGAAATTTAGATAGTAATTGAATATTGCACTCAATAAGAATAAAAAGAGTTAATAGGACGCTCTGACTGGTAAATAACATATGTTTGACTGTTTGCAGTATTGAGAATATATTGTAATTATTGAATTTAGTTATTTTATATGTATTAAGAACTCCATCCCTCACGAACTCGGATACGCCCTTCAGGCATCCATGTAACAGTACGATAACTGTGTATGTCATAAATGCGAAAAACAAAACAATGTCGCCATCTGTTTAAGAAAGGATAAATATTGATTTTATGATGCTCAACACATTGAAATTCATAATAGTCTGCCCTGAAATGATGCTAGAAATATTACTGTGCTGGGAATGGATGTCATTTCGAATGTAACAAATTTACCGAAAAATTAGAAGAAAAAAAATGGCATTCATTGTTTCTTTCCTGTACTCCTCAATTAGTTTCTGCATATATATATATATATACATATAATTTATTTAATTAAGTTTCAGTTTGATTCCTGTACGTAAGATTAATATCTGTAATATCAGAAGCATATTTATATGTCCCTAAAAATTCCACATTCCACATTCCACATAATTTTGCATAGTTGGAAATATATACAATTTGTAGAAATGTATCTCGTAAACAAGGATTTATAGACTGCCGAGTTCATACTAAGGACAACGTATACAGTGGAAGTATCTTCACTGAAGTTCTCCGGAAAATTAGCCAGTTCCCCTACACCCCCCCCCCCNTTATATCGATGGACGCTCCACTTACGTCATCATTTCCGCATCTTCCCTGTTTCGACACATTATGTCGCAATGATCAGACATATTCAGGGAAGTAAATCCTAAGCAGGACTCTATGGAGTGCCCAATTAACCGCGGAGAGCGTACACAGTGCGAGGTTGCTTGCAGTAGCTTGCGGGAATTTCATCCCCTCCCCTTCCGATTGTTGGACATCCTGGCCAGCAGGCGATGCAGCGAAACGTGTTTCAGCATAACTTCTCGCCGTCCCGTCCACTAATTACTCGCCGACCTGCATGTCGAGTTACGTCGTCGTGTGGCGGATGCCACGGAGTGTTTGTGAGGCGGGGGGAGGGTAGCAGCGTTCCCCCACCGCTCTCGGGATTGTCGAGTTCGGACACGCCGAGCGGTAATTGCTCGCTCCCTCGGGGGAGACAGGCCGGCGAGCGGTTCCAACTTGCAGATTGAATTGACGTCGCATCCTTTCGGGCGGGCTGAAAGGTCAGTTTCGAAGGCTCGTCNACTCGTGAGTTTCTCTCCAGATGCCGTGTTCCTGTTATCGCTTGTTGCTCCGAGTTGCAGGTCTGCACTGAGAAAAAAATATATGTTTGGCTGTAGGAACCATCTAGACCGGCGTTTTCTAACCTTTTTCGGCCACGGAACACCACTTATTTCACTCACTTCAGTCAGTCTCGCACACCGCCCGCTGGCGCACGTTCGTCGTGCTAAGTAAGCGTAGCGATTACGAGACTTTTGGTGGCATCTATTTATTATTGTTAAATGGTCCAGAGATGAGACTGCGGACCCCCAGGGGTCCGCGGACTCAAGGTTAAGAAACACTGATCTAGACTGTTAAAATATGGTCAGCCGTCTAATATGTAGTAGGTAGCATCTAAATATTGTCAACGTAGATAGTACGTAATATCAATATAACTGTTCCTTCTATTCCGGTCTATAGTTCTATTAATTGCTACTGTACATGTGGTTCCTACAGCAATTTACTGAGTTCCTACTATAAAGCAGATATAACTACAACAACATTTGGATGTTTTCCACGGCTATGATTCCGATAAACTAACCGAATGTTCTGTTACTGAAGGCTGTTCACGATAAGCCCTCCTTAAGGTATACTTGTATAAACGCGTTGTATTCTTCCAGGATACGTACACTTGACATTGTCATGGACCTGATCACTTTACGCGTACGTCGTTTAAGTGTAACTGTAAAAATTATTAGTAATGTAAATATTGTACAAATTTGTTGATTCTCACACTGACTGACATGTATTTAAAAAAACAGAGAATGGTAGAAATATCTACAGTATTGACAAAGGTTTACTTAATACCAATAATTCAACGCTAGAACGTGAAATGCTTTCCTTCAGTGGTTGCCAACTTTACTCAGGCATGTCAGTCAGTCTTCCCGTTAAAATATACGCAGGTAGGGCAGTAACAATTTTCGAAAATGGATTTAGAAAGCGCTTACTTTACCATTGATAGACTTTAAAATCGAAGAGTTCTGTAATAGGGTTAACGGTGTTGGAAACCAAAAGATTAATAGTTTTATTTTTGTACCAAACTTTTTTCAACTTGTACACATTATATGTGATGTTATTTTCCTCTAATAAAACAATTTTACACACTATATTATTTTAATAATTAGATGTTAAAAATTTTTTTCGGTTTTGCTGCAGCCATAATAACAAATACTAACTATTTTGTACAAATGAGAAAAATTTACGAAAGTAACTAATGCCATGGGCTACCATGTGACATATATGTAATAACCAGATAACAGTTTATACATTAAAAAAGGTTCAAAATATGCAAAAATGTATTTACATGTAACCATTTTTTCATATATATGGCTTGTTATTTGGTGAAAAGGCAACAACACTTATATCACACAAAACATACATTTCTAGGAAGTCGCCTTAACTTATGCCAAGACAATTGTAGCAATCAGGCTATCCTTTCTACTCCGGCTCTCAGAATCTCACTTTGGAGATGCATACTCGTCCACCACGTGGTGCAAGACAATACTTTACAATACGTATAATTAAAAAAAACAGCTACATCAGTGGAACATATAGTAAGGAAGATTGTTAAATCACAATACACAGTGTTTCTGAAATTTTTTAAAGAAGTACCAACTGCAATTTGTAGAAAAAACGCTGCATATACACAACACGCTGTTATTTTAATTAAATATACCAGTTATTTGACTATAAATCACGAAATTAATCCACCAAATTCGCATATCGCTAGATTTATAAATGAAATGCTGTGAACTTTTTCGTATAGCGGAAACAAATATCGGGCAGTTTGCGATATTAGTCGAAATCTCTACCTTATCAGCATTGAAAAGATTATTTCTGTAAATGTTTAGTATATTACATTATTTTTCGTTGTGATATGAAATAATATCCTGAAAAATGTATGGTAATGGAAGCAAATGACGTTTAAAAAACAATGAAACGATTTATAGTAACTTTAAAGATACATCACTTTTTCGTACAAAATCTCAAAATAGTACAAAAGTAAAACGTTTTGCTACAACTAAATCTGTTACAGGAATATCATAAAGAATATTTGTTGGAAATTGGTTATGTGGTTTGACCATATTTTAATTTTAACTTTTCAGGTGAAATCTAAAGGATTAAAATAACTAGACTTATGCCCTAATCACAGGTGAACCAAGTGTCGGGGTTCAAAGAAATTGCAAAATGCCACTTCTGTAAGGTCAAGAAACACTTCAGATGACACCAAATTTTGTGTTATAAAAGTCAGAAATTTGTATGAATCAAATTCGTAAATCGAACACTGGAAGAAAAATAACACGCTATAAAACACTGTGAATTTTATTTTTCAATCTATATTGCACTTTAATGTAACATTGATATTATTTCACGACATTATAAGATATCTTCATAATCTATGGGAAACGTTTTTGGTTCTTGAATGATCTTAACGAAATTCAGAATTTGCGGAAAATTGGCGAGACACAGAAGAGGCGAAGTGTCTTCTCGTAGCTCCCTTGTTCCAGGAGATGTCCTTCCTGCCACGAAACAGAAGCGCTGATTCGCCGGTGGGAGGGGGCGGAGGAGGTCGGCAGACGGAGTATAAGGAGGACGAGGGTTCTGCACCACACCTGTGGGAGCACTCAGGCCGATTGCCGGGGACGCCTGGCGGCCAATCACGTTTGTGCACACACGACATCCTCAAACCCCTCCCGCCCAACGCCCCGTCCCTTCGTGCCTACCACGTTGCCAGCTGCAGGGCTCCTTACAAGATGATAAAATCATTCCTCTCAAATACGCCCTTAGGTCTTTTCCTTTACTCCAATCAGTTGCGCCCAAAAATTTGATCGCTACGCCCGATTATCACCTGTATTTTAACCCTTTTTGTCACAGATAAACGGAGCAGATTCAAACTCATGTAATTCCACATCACTAATATATCACAATCAGCAAATTACTGTATAAACTATATAATAAAACGAGTTAAGTATTGTAGCGAATCCACAGTTTATATAATTACTATATAATAAATTAAACAAACATCTATTTATTATACAATACTTTGCTGATCCTGGTAACTTTGTGATTTGGAGAAATATAGTGTTGCATCTGAACTATTTATCTGTTACTAATATCATCATAACACTGTCTCGTATTTTGAGACAAATTTAAAATTAATGCCCTGATGCTTATGGCAGCAGCTGTTTACGAGAATGCATTGACTATATTCTCGTAAACAACTGCTGCCATAAGCATCAAGCACAAACACATTTTAATTTGTTTCGAATGCGAGACCGTTTTATAATGACATTAGTGGTTACATCAAACTTTTCTGAAGACTTGTTAAAATTCTATTCTCAGGCTACTGCTCGGTCTCACGCTAACAAAACTTAACCAATTCCCGCAAATTAAACTAAAGGGCCAACGCACTGCGTTCGTAGGGTTGCGGTGGTTTAGTGGTTAGACTACTCGACAACCATACGACAATCGTTCCAGACGATGCCGCTGGTTGGCGGGTTTTCTCGGGGATCTCCCACTTCCTCTGCCCTTCCATTCCGAAGCCTCCATACTTCACCTCACTTCAACCTCATCGGCTCTCAAGACCTTGATGTTACGAGCCGTCCAAATCTCTTCACTCACTCACTCACTGCGTTCGTGCGCACTGAGTGTAGTAATATTTACATGAGAACTATTTCTTGCTAGGCACAAGTATGTTCGCGCTATTTTTTATATTAAATGGAACATTATAATTAAAAGAATGGACTGGATTTAAAGTTCAAGTTAACGAAAAACTATAGTACTCAATGTTAAGAGAAGTATAAATGCTTAAGATATATTATACATTTTAGAAACAATCAACACACAATACATTGCGTTAGTTTTCAAAGGTTTGATTTAAAAAGTGTAAGGATACCATGAATAGACTATACGGAACAGTCTCAACAATGAATAGTATCTGTGCTACACGCTATTCACGGCCGTTACTGGATGTTGTTTACTGCCATATCCGGCGTAGATCATCAAAGCCACTTGCTATGCAATGTCCCATATAGAATATATAGATGACATTGAATATCAAAATGGGATGGTGAATAGATGATTTAGCCGGTGGCTTCCCGCCCACAAACTGAACAATTAATTCATTGCCTACGTAAGTCTTTTTTTAAAGCAATTTTTTCTATCGCTAGAGTGCCGAGTATTTTGAGAATTTATTTGCTGGCAGACTAGGCTTCACAGTCGTCTGTGCAAAGGCTGTTCACGGTAAAGTGAGCACTTCTGAAATCAACCTATGAAGAAAAATTAATTCTCGTAACTACATAAGTGCACACTGACATGGAGGCTCCCAGCTAAGTTGGTAGCGAATTAATGAAAACAGTTCCAAGACTTTACGTTTTATTAAGAGCGTAATGTTTAAATTTATGGATACTGAATTCTGTATTTTTTTGTATCCACAAGAGAACACGAATTTCTATAAAATCAACAAATTTGCTTTCCTAAAACTTTTACCGTTTCATTAGGATGATGAATGAATAATGTGAGATAGTTCATGGTAATGCCAATTTATAGTGGAAAGACAGAAAATTGGAAGGAAAATATAACCTTATCAGGGTTTTAAAAAGAGTTCAGAAAACCGTTAACAACTAATAACTCAACATTGTTTGTATGTTGGGTGATGCCTCAGTGCAAGGTCTTCGTGCAGGAATGTTCTTCAATCGGTTGTACATTTCTTTCCTGGTTCTAACTGGCTCACAGCTATCCAATGGAGTGGCTAAAGAACTGCGGCTCAATCACAACGCTAAAAGCATTTGAAGTCTTACCTTGCTACCGAAATAATTCGCGAAATACTGTACTCTCGAAACTCTTTCTATTATACGTGAGCAATGAGCATGCGCTCTTCCACTGATTTCAGATTCTTTCTGTGTTGTAAATACTGTGTTGCTTGTAAGGCACTAAGACTGCTGACTGTCTTGTAGCAACAGCAACTGCCAGATGCTTCACGCCAGCTGCCAACGACGGCGTNCTGCGGCTCAATCACAACGCTAAAAGCATTTGAAGTCTTACCTTGCTACCGAAATAATTCGCGAAATACTGTACTATCGAAACTCTTTCTATTATACGTGAGCAATGAGCATGCGCTCTTCCACTGATTACAGATTCTTTCTGTGTTGTAAATACTGTGTTGCTTGGAAGGCACTAAGACTGCTGACTGTCTTGTAGCAACAGCAACTGCCAGATGCTTCACGCCAGCTGCCAACGACGGCGTNAAGGCACTAAGACTGCTGACTGTCTTGTAGCAACAGCAACTGCCAGATGCTTCACGCCAGCTGCCAACGACGGCGTGCACGCCGTCGACTTTCACTCCGCGCAGACACGCCACACAGACAAAAGCAGGGATTCCTAATCTGTTTTCTACGGAATCTTAGTGTTCCGTCAAAACATCATAAGGGTTCCGCAAAATAGCTCAGCAATGAAGATTGAGAACGATAATACATAAATAACCATTATAACCGAGGATATGTGTAAATAATGCACTAAAAAAATATTAGAATATGTAGTAAAGTTTATACGACTTACAACATGAGGTAGTGCAGTAGTGTCATTGTCGAGAGGTATGGTGGGCATGAAGATATTGGAAAAGGATAAGCGTTACCAGTTCAACTCATGGATGATGGATGGCTCTGTTCCGTGCATACTCAACATAGCTTCAGTACTTGAAGAATACAAGCTGCAATTTCCATCGCTTTTTTTTAGGTAAGTGTAGTAATTTTGTTCCAAAAACATAAGGATTGGTTTTGTAAAATTGCGTACTACAACTGAATTTAATATGTAAACCACTCGGCCTTTCTACATAGGTGAAAGGATGAAGAACAATGTTACTTCAAAATTATTGGTACAAATCATAAATAGAGTTGAGTTCACATGGAGATACAGAAGCTTATTATGGATGTTGTGGCAGAAGAAGTTTGGGAAGCGCTGGAATAGAGAGCAGTGTGCTGAAATACTGAGACACAGCATAGCTAAATATACAAAAGTCAGACAACCCATCTACCGAACTACAGAAACACAAAATGGCATCACTGACTACAACAGAGGCTCAGGGTTCCTTATGAATTCTCCTGGAATACTATGAGAACTCCTTCACTGCACCACGTGCACACACCATGCCTCCAACACATCAATTACTTCAACCATGATTTCCCTAGCTGGAGGCAAGACGATATATTGAAACACCTTTTCGTGGCAGCAATGCTACAGGACATTAGGGTATCTTCAAAAAGGCAGGAAATATATATATATACATATATACATGCAAACACACGATTTTACTCAATATCTTAATTAATCTTTTAATTCCTCCACCCAAAATACAGAATAACTAAATAAAAAAAAATTAAAATTTTTATCTATTATAATAAAGATATTTACTCGTTATAATAATTCATACATAGTTTCAAAACAATGTTTACAGAAAATCTTTCCTAATACAGAAAAACTTTCCAAAATATTATAATTAAAAGTGCCTCATGATAAACCCAAACATAAGAAGTTAAAAAACAATAGCCATAAAAAATACTTAAATTTTAGCAGTATATATAAAAACCCCTACGAGAGATCCCGACATGAATATTATAAAAGATAATTTAAAAATTATTTTCCCTAAACGTGACTCCCCTAGTGTCCCTACAGTGGCTAGCAAAGCCACTCGCATCGTGAGACCTCACATGAGTAACCGCTCACAGCAAGATTGGCGAGGGTTAAATAGGTGTGGTTATGCAACCGATACTCTCGCCTCAGACGTGGAAGAACCTCCTGGAAGCCGAAGAACGTATACTTACAATCAATTCAAAGAGTCGCTGATGACGAGCCGGGTGACGTCTGAAACATGACACTCAGGTCAAGTAAAAACACCATGATGATATGGAGGGAAAGGGAGCTGTCGTTCCCCCAGTTTCGCACGATTTACGATACGGCCCCGTCGAACCATCACCCGCAGTAGCAAACAGCGGCTCGGTTTCGCGCTTTTTCCAGCATCATAGTCGCCCCCATCAATCAAGCTGTGCCCCTGGGACGATGCGACGAGAGCCAAGTAACTCCGTTACATGTCGTAAAGTCATTCACCAATCAGAACCTTGTATCTCACTTGCCACACACTACATTTGAAACAGAGAGAATTGAGCCAAATCAGTGAAAACAGTGAAAATGGAGCAACGGATAATCAGCCCCATATATCTAATTAACATAGTGGGTTAATTTCACTGATGTGATTCCCACTGAATGTCAAGAATTTTGCTGCTTTAAATCACTCGTTTCTAGTTAATTTGCTTGATTCGCCGGTCATCAGTAGCGTATCAACTGACTTTCAGTGAATGTTATTGCGCTGATTGATATCACTGATTCGGAATGAGTGCGCAGACGGTAGCCCAACGAAAGGGGATTCTTTCACAGAACACGATAGCCAGTCAGACAAACCCCTATTTACAGACCCTCGCGCAGACAACCATCGAATGGGTATTCCCACACGAAAATAATAGCCTTGTTAACTCACTTGTGTGTACTTACCTTCTTTGGTGTACTTACCGGTTTGGCGGTTGAAGTTTCAACGTATTTTGTGAAATTGTATTTTTAAAAATTGCATGTTGAATAAAGTATCATGTGGTCAGAAACATGTTTTACCTATAAAAGAATGTGACAGCCGCCCGTCCTTCTCATTGTGCTTTCCCACACATGGTTTAATTTTCCTTGTTCTACCATTACTCGGGGGATTAGAGAATAACCAGTGTTGCACTTCACACGTTCCCAAGCAAACAGAGAACAAGATTAATGTAAACACAAAATAACGATTTCAGTTGGTGGTGGGTGGATATATATAAACTACTCTTTTAGCTCCAGGGTAAAATATAATCATGGCAACAACACGGTACTAAAAAAAATAATTTGCAATTCACGCAAATGTGTGGAAAATGTTACATTTATATATGAATAATAAAATGGAAAATGTTTCCATGCAAAATTTAATTTCTCTGTCATAAAATAGATTGACGAAATAATTTCTGTCGTACAAGTGAACTTATTGTGCTCAGCATAGTTAATTATGCTACAGTCTTCGGTCACCCTAGTGTTACTCAATGGCTGTCCAGTTAAGGGGGTAGTATCCTTAATAAATTGGCTCATTATTGTGTATTTTCGTTCTCGATCTTTATTTAGTACAATATAAGATCATAACAAAGTACCTACAAGTTCAGTTATTTGTTTGTTAAATACGCTGTTAAGGAATAATTAAGATTTTACTCTCCATTTATTTGCAGTTGCTCCATGATACGAGGATAATTTCACGTGTGAAACATCCATTTTTAAAAATTATTTGATTGTATTCTATGCTTTAAAGTGCCTTATTTTTTTGTTTTTCATTTGTAACCCATCGAAAATGGTTCCTTTCTGTACTTCTCGTGACTTGAAATCTCGACGCGCATTTGAAATTACTACTACAGACAAACGAAAGGGAGCACAAAGAAACTAAATACGGCAACTCACGAGAGAATACACATATATTCAATTAGTGACCTGAGTATCTAGTAAAAATAAAAGCTGGTGGAAATATAACACCAAAACAGGTTTTTAGCAAAAAGGCTAGTGGAAAGTGGCATGTGTAGTATTTGCTTAATATGATTTATCTACTAGTATGCTCACACAGTTGCCCTGTTTTGGCAATCATTTATGTTCGCCCAACCGGGTTTTGACTGAGTAAAGCCGATGTACATGACCATAATTTCACTCCTGTTCGGTATCAGTTTTAGTAGTGTACATCGGAGTTGAACAGCAAACAAGTACGTTGCCATTTTGTAACAGCTTATTGTGCAACAAAGAAACATCGAAATAAAAATCGGGAGTTGCATTATAAATTGTAATTTAGTAGCAGTTAATTGAAATGAATAGTATAACAATAGCAAAAATCATAGTCAACATATTATAATTACTGTACGGAAAATAATATTGTAACAGTGATGTTTTCACGTTTATCGTTCGTCCTTTGTTCCATACTTCAACCAATCGCCTGACTGGATCAAGTGCTGGCCACACACCATCCGCTATCCTAGTTTATTCTACATTCGCCTACGTTTACGCTTTGGTGACTGTCGAAAACTCTAGTCTAAAAGGGCATTTGCCTTAGGTCGGCCTATTGTTCCGTGTTTGCTTCGTGTTGCCTCGAATGGTGAGTCCAGTACAAACAAGTCCGTGTGACCTGAAATAGTTGTTTGAACAGAGTGAGTACTTTTTTTATAGCCATAATTGACTTCAAATGGCTACATTGGACATATTATAGGCGGTACGATTGAAAAACATATGGATCACTGCAAGAAGAAAGTCTCTTTTAAAAAAAATGCATGTATTATAATCCGTTAAAGCCACGTTTACACCACGCCGTAATTTAACTTTATCGTGCTATTTAGTTTATTTTGTAACGTCATTTAATGATGTCAAACATTTGTTAGGCTATAACTTATTTCTTTTGCCATTATTATTTTGTTAACATAGCTGCATACTTGACAACCAAAAATATTAAAGTTTACTTGTGATGATATTTGGTTTTGTATTATATACATAAGTGTTGTCAAAACAAATTCTATACATAATTTGATAGACGCAGTCATGCTGTGCCAACAAGCTCTTAAATGTGTTTGAAAATATGTTAGCAATGCTGCCAATATGAATTTATGAGTTTAAATATTCACTTACTTCGCAGCCATGATGTCCTTTTTTGTAACAACGGTATTTGGAGACTAGACAAACTCATGATATTGCATCATGTTTATAAATATTTTTACAGTAAATATTGGGTTTTGTGTCTGCCACCTGAAGGAACGGGGTCGCGGCCCACTAGTTGGTAATCTTCGTAAGTTCAGCTGTCGGATCGCGGTGGGCAGCTGTCGTGTCTCCGAGGTATTGGTACCACATCCATACCAGTGGTCTGCCGCCATTATTACTATAGCCTGTGGAAAACATCAGAGGCCTCCTTTGCCGGGTGGGCCGACTACCAGCGTATTCTAGAGGCAGGGGTACTAAATAAGGGTGACACCCCCATCGGCGTCCTGCTTTTGCCCAGGCAATTTCCTGTTCTTAGTTTCATTTCGTTCGCTAGGTAATTGAAGATGTAGACGTGAAGTACGCCGGGCTTGACCCGATGAAGGAGAATAACAGGAATTAGTTAACATCCAAGTTCTGGTTTTCATTAATTAATTGAATTATAGACGCATTGCCTCGGTACCCATAGTGTAATTCTGCTCGTTAGTCGATTCACTCGTATTCCGTTAGTATGCTCGCGACGCTCTCTTTATTCGTTCACTCCCCGAACTAACGTGTGCCTTGGCTTGAAAATGTTGGAGAAATCTAAAAAAAAATATTTTGCGGCTAAAACTTATCTTGTGCAACATGAAGTCTAGTTCTGTGTTCCTTATACAAGGACGTTTGTAAATTATTACATTTTTACTTTTATAAATTTATAATAAATTTTTTTATAAGAATTAACAGTCTTCCATTTTTAGTTTGCTCCTGCGTATTGGATTATTTTCGTAATGGCTACTTGCCAACTTCAGCATACCTCCCGGTGAAGACCCGTAGAAGTCTGCGAGTGCTCATGCTAACATCCCCTAGTTGGGTTTGATTAATTCCTCGCATTGTAATTGAAGGTTTAGTACCCTAACTTAGGGCTATGTTCCCCATTCATTTGTTGCTCTGAGCAACCCCAAATATTACTTTTTATTAAGGCGATAATTCACTACATGTTAAAAATAATAATATTAATTTCAAATAAAAAGAACAACATTTTCTTATTTCTGATACTATTATGCCGTTACTGACCCATATATAAGTATTTGAAAAATAAAATAATGCAGTTTGACCATAAACAAGGGTACTTTGCCAACAGCATCATATTACCAGTATTGGTTTTAAAGAACCTAGCGTAATTAGCTTTATTTACAATTTTTCTAATATGGAAGAGTCAAAGGAAATAAGTACTGAAAACGTCTCGCAAAATAATAAAAAAAGGCCGTGGGCCACAACTGTCTGAATGTGTATTGTTTGACGGATAGCTCATCGCTTCCCGCAACGGACAATAAAAAAAAATAATTTAACTTGGTTTCATGCTCCTCATTTTTATAATATAACTAAGAAAGGAAGATTTAGATAGAACATAATTCACTTATTGTATTGTATCTAATCAATCACACCGGTGACTCAACTAGATATAGCAGTATGGCCAGTCTCACTGATTCCCCTTCTGAAGTATGAGTTGTGAGAATGACAAGGATGGAAATGCAGGTAAGTGAGGAACGATGAATTAAAGCTATTTGTGTTGTCCCCAGGGGATAATCTGGAATTTCCCTCTACCCCCCTAACCGATCACACGACCCAACGGCATTCCCGGGGTTCGCTTTCCGTTATAATCGACCAGCAGGCAAAAAAGTGGGAGGCATGTTTTGCTGTCGCCATCTCTCGTCGGAAGGCTGAACTAGCTCAAGAGTTTTTCTAGTTTCACTTCCAAGTCTCGTCAACAGGAGATACGCTAACGAATTGTACCTGTGGCCACTCATGGGTCCCTTGGCCTTAACGTATCTCCATTTCCAAGGGTGAAGTGGTTTACATGATCACTCAAAACTATAACAAACTAGAATTTTTACTAAGCTCCAAAGTCTTACATAATTTATTTGATTTATTATTGAGCGCACATTATACTGATAACTCTAAGTGCTCACTCAAGTTATGATTGTTTTAACCTTATAACCTGTTCAGGCATAACTAATGACTTACACCGTTCGGCGGATACTCACCACTGTTTGACACGTCACGCCATCAGCTAGGAATACGACGAGGGTTCTCCTCACATGTCGCCTTAAAGCCTCGAAGTCCTCCCAGGGCCATTTAACGACCACGCCCTTCTTTCCCAGCCTCCTTATATTGTGCCTCCTGGCCTAATTCCTCTCTCCACCTTGGCAGCTCTGTTTGATCTTGATACTGTGCCTCTCTAAACACCGCTCGCCCCTACGGCTCTGCCGTCGTAAAAATTTTCTCAGCGAGCTGGTAAAATTAATCAAAAATATCTGATAATTCCTTTAATCCTTCTCCCATAAGTAATATAATTGTTGGCCAATAAATTTTACTGTTGTAAATTTTTGTAATTTATGTATGACTTTAGGTATAGCATACTTAGATTTAGGAGCAACAAATTTTTTGAAATTTCCGCAATCATATTATTAGTAATATAAAATTTAGCCCGAAAACCAATAACAACTAAAATAAATAAAAATAAATAAAACATAAGCTTTATGTGGCTGGCATTACTTACAGGTACTTAAATAGTTTAGGTAACAGTGGAAATGTTTATATTGAGGAATAGGCAGTTTCACTGCACGTAACACTCACAGACGAAAATATACTGGGATATTTATTTTCATCGCTAGGTGACGTTTCTGCATTTTAATCTGAATTTGAACAGAATTTTTTATGTGGCGGACTGAATCGATCTCAACATCAAACACCATTCCTCAACTCTGCGTCACTTAACAATCACCGAGGCAGCCAGCGGCAACAGATAGCATTCCATTAAAAATTTCTACATGGCGTATCGTGTTTGAAATAGAGACTTTCTACGAAAATATTTAAATTATTACATAGCAAAGCAAAATTGTAAAATTTTAATATTTATGACTTGATAGAATGAGTTTAGCCATGTGTTAATTTTAGGTCCCCAAATTTTAGGTTTCCCTTGTCTGATTTGAATTACTGTTTTATTATGCTGTTATTTGCTGTATTAATGTTTCTGTGATTACTCTCCATGAGCGACCTGTTTTTCGTTTTACTTGTATCCCAATTTTTTGCATACAATCTTCATTATTTGGTTATTAGATTACATTTTTGAGTTGAAATTCTTTGTTTAAACTAAATTCCTGTTTTGGTTTTTATTGTGATTTTTTTTCTTTTGTAATTGTTTTCGTTTTTAATTGTTTTCTGGTAGTTTTCAAATATTTTTTAAGTTTATTCTTTGTTGTCGACGTTTTAATAACTGCAGGGTTCCCATCGCTTTGGAGTTCTTTATATTCCATTTTTGTGGTTACTTACTTGTGGTGTCACTTGTGAACATTTTTTATTTACGTTTAGAAATTGGCATAGCCAAATAAAATTGCCGTACTCATTATACTGCACCATTTCCATAAAACTTCAAGGGAAAAGTTCGTATTTATTCAAGTGAGCTCATAAACACTTCATCTGTTATACCGGAATGATAACTGCACTCTAAGAGATTGTTCGCGTATTTATCAAACCATTGAATTCTCTAACTGAGAAAGCACGAATAGTTATTTATTTTGTTATACATCAGTGGTAGCTTTTATGGCTTTTTTTTTCAGGAAATAGTTAGCTGCGAGCTGAAGTTCCCATTTATGTAATGTAGCATTTCTATATTTGAAACGTGATGTATGGCAAATTTTCAATACTCTGTATAAGTTAAAATCTTCCATTATAACTAAGGAAGTTTACGGAATAATTTTTTACAGCGTTGCTTTGGCTTGAAAACCAAATTAACCCAAATTAGTCTGCAAACGGCACGTACATGCACGGCTTTATCCAGGGTATGAACCAGAGTCATCGTCTTCCAAAATGAGTGCCCTCTCAAACTCGTCCACAAAGCTCAATGTTATTTGTATTACTACTACTCTGGCAACTCTTATGATTAGCGAGTATAAATACCGTAAGGTGTTTTCGTAGGATATTGTAAAATTCTGGAACCAACCTGAATCCAGATATTTGGGAGAAAACTTAAGTAATTTGTAGAGCATATTTAGTAAGCTGTCGCGTTTCATGGAAGTTTACTGTATATCGGGGTACGTAATACTACGTAAGAGTCAAAAGCCGTGAACACGGTGAACTCTAAACTTCTAACGCTGAACTCTGTGAAATGGGGCATGAAAACCGGACCGCAGGAATGAACATCATTGGAAGGGGCGCCGAGAAGACTTTTGTTTCATCAGAAATGTCCGCCACGTCATCCATATTGCAAATATTTGGGCTCGAATACGCCAGGAATCGAAGCTGACCGCACATTTCTCTTTTGATATACCTTTATCATGCTACTGTTTTTCGGTTTGTTTAATTAGTATTGGCGGAAAAAAAATTTACTTTTAAGGTGTGTCCGCCAAAGAAAAGAAACGCCTAATTGTTGTAGTCTACCTTAACACCACCGAGTTGCTTTCAACCGATTGTTACCATATCGTACTTGATCTTGCCCATCCCCATCTCGTCTTTCAGCATCTTCAAGGACCATTATTCTAGTTTCGTTAGTTAGTAAAACAGTAAGTTAACTGAAGAACACTATACAAATATTTACTAGTGATAATTTAGTTCACCGCCTTGGTGCGAAACCTAGCAGTTTCTGTTCCCCGTGCTTAGCAAAGATAAATAACCGTGTTTACTCAGACTAAATTGCATCATCGAGATCGATCTTTACACGTGTTAAAATATTACCACATGTCAGGACAAGCTGAGTGAAGGCATCTTAGAATATGAATAAGCGACTGCACGTTTTTCAAAGACCTCAGGACACTGTCGCTTCCAAAAAAACTTTTAAAACTGATGAAGATTGACGACAATAGGCTGGAGGTTAATTTGATTGAACGGGCTGGTGCAGGGAAAGTTTAAGCTAAGAAAGAGGGTGAGAGAGGGAGAGGAGTGTAAACCTAAGCGAAATGAAGGATGACGAGAGAGAGGGGGTGGAGGGGAAGAGAGAGACGATGTGGAAAAGAGGTAACTTTCTTTCTAACTGTGACTGGCAGGAAAAAGAGACGGAGGGAAAGAAATTCTCGCTCTAACCAAAGTAGCCGCCGAAGTCAATTTGCTGAAGTTTACTTCTTTTTCACAGGTAATATCCATCCCCGTCCTTCTCTTCGCCACAATTTCAGAAAGCATCCGGCTCTTTCACTGTTGGATCAGCCTGGAGTTCTCCTTACTTCGCTGATGGGCGCCTGCTATTAAAAGTGCGGGATTTACGACGAAACCCAAGACTTCGAACATCCCCGACGGCTTTCATTCCTTTCCAGCCAAAACATTTCGGTCAACACTCTCCAAATTCTGCCATCTCTGTCGCCCGCGGTATTACGAATTCCCAGTTTATAGCCTACTCAGAAAATTGATACTACTTTACGAGATACTCGCTTGCTTGGGGTTCTTAGTCCACCGGGTAAATAAGGTCACGTTCAATTACTCATAAAACAGCCTCGCTGGGTTAGCGCAATCTTACGCTCGGCTATAGTTTTGACTTTTCCGAAACCTACTGCTGCGATGGGAAATTTTCGCTGGTATCAAATACACGGTTCGTAAAGTATTTGCTTTCACTGAAAACTACAATTTTTATATGCGTACCTTTTAAATGAAGACTTGGGACAAGGTTTCGATATTCGTCTGCTAGCGTTGGTGAACAGAAATTTTGCGTAACTTTCTATCGTGTTAGGTGGGTACAGATTTTGTATATTTTTGTTCGTAAAGTTATACATAACGAATTAATAAACGATATCCAGGAAAACGTATGCATTGTACTCGGAATTTATAAACATACAATGTTTTTTTTTAACTATTTTTCGAAATACAAGACAATGACATCTATGGCCTAATATAAACAAGAAATCCTCGTACCAAAATATTCAAATAATTCATCTAGAATGCTTAAATTGAAACTGAAATTAGAGAATACAGCCGGGAGTCCGCAACTTCATGTACCCGCGTGCACAAAGAGTTGCATATCACCAAGGCGAACGGAACTGGCTCGCCATTCGCAGAGCGCCTGCACATAGGACACCATAAGCTCGAGGCACGTGGGCGCATGGTAGTACGTGTGTGTCAGACTACGTGAACAATGGGATATTGGCAATTGAGTAGTAAAGGCTGCCAGGAGTGATTGCATTTTATTTCCAACAACACACACACAGTAGTATTGGCGATGTATGGTCTGCATGTGAGATCATGGTGGCCTATAAACAGGCGGTCACGCCAGTTCCGTTCACTTCGTGATATGCAAATTGTTGTGCGCGCATGTACGTGAAGTTGTGGACTCCCGGCGCTGTTGTGCTACATTCAATTACAATTAAAAATACAAGATAGATGTTCCGAACATTTTGATAGTAGGGTTTCTTCTTTATAGCAGCCCATAATGCAATGGTTATAATTTTGACATGTAGTTTAACAGCACCGTGTGTGTATGTGTGCTCTAATTTACTCCTCCGTTTTTGAAATTTGTACTTTATTATCTTTCGGAAGTAAAAATGTTCCTTTTATTAATTGCTTTAAAAAGTTAGATTTTGTAAAAATTGCGGTAGGTTATTTGTAATTTATAATTACATTTTTTGTAGTATTATTAAAATATTTAAATGCAAATTGAATACTTTCATATGGCGAAGAGGCCAGAGGTTTAATGTTTGTAGTGTCCAACTTCAATCATGATTAGAAGTGCATGAATGTTTTTTGCAAATTCGTTTCGCAGTAGCCTAGAATTCATGTTTATACACACGCGGGCCGTAACTGTTTATCCGGTGGTCGAGGTGATGCGAGATTGTCTTTTATTCAACGCGGTAACACCTCCTATAGTCACATTATTTCTGCGTGTTTATTAAAAGTTAAATAGTTGAACTACAGTGCTCCATTCGTTAAGTGGCCTACCTACTGTGGTGGTTGTCATGTAGACCTCATTGTAAACAGTTGTGTCTATTATAATTTTAAAAAAATTGGAATATTTCAATAAATTTTTTTAGGACAGATATTAAAGTCGATATTTTATTACCAGTTTGAAAACTTGGTTATTGAAACATAAATGTGGTCGTTGAAAAGTGTCAAAGAAAGCAAATATCGGTGTAAGTAGCGATGTGTTTACGATATTTATTCTGCTGTAAACCAGTGACAAAATGATTGATAAATTCCTACAGTAAAAATTCAAGTTAGCAAAACAGCGACGAAAAGTTTGCAACTTCACGTACTTGCGTGCGAAACAAGTAGCACGTCAGGAAGGCGAAAGGAACTGGCGCGTCATGTGACAACCGCCTGTACATAGGCCACCTTGAAAATGCGTGCAGACCTAGCATCGCCAACACTGCTGCTTCTATGTTGTTAGAAATAAAATGCAATCACTTCTGGCAGCGTTTTGTACTAAGCTGCTAATCTCCAATTGTTCATGTATTATGGCACACGTTTACGAACAAGCAACCACTAACATCGCCCACTGACTTAGAATTTATGGTATCCCAGCAGTTCCTTTCACCTTCGTTGTATGCAACTTGTCGGGCACGCAGGTACGAGGAGTTGTGGTCTCCCGGCGCTGTTTCTCTTACTTTAATTTCAATTTTAATAATATTATAAGAATTTCCCGAATATTCTGCTACAAGTATTTATTCTTTGCATTAGGGCGTATATGCTGTGGTTTGTATATATATATATATATATAATTTACAAACGTCAAAAAATAACTTTTACACAATACAAACTCTATGAAATGATGGGCGTATCTGTAGGGAACGTTTTTGTCCTGTGGAAAATAATGCTAAGTGACTGTTGGAGCTCTACTCTGGGTTGAACGGCCGTGCTGCAACCCATTTGTAAACAGACTTGAACTAGCCCTATTATAAATATAGTTTTGTTTTTATTTTTACGGTTATAAGTAGTATCCATTTCGTCGCACACATCGGCGTGTACCGCAAGGTTTTGGGATGTGCAGTTCTAAGCCCAGGCCCATTTCCGGTCCAAGTGGCGCACATGCGCTAACTGGTTATGGCTGCTAAGGTCAGTGGACAATCTATTCGCGGTTTCTCCACACTTTTATGATCATGCTTTTGAAAAAATAATAACCCCACATGGTAGATATAAATTTCAATATTTCATCTATAATTTACTTGAATAAATACCGCGAGAAGGTAGGTGTGATTGTAATGCCTAGAAAGGAATAGTTCTTATGTAAAATATTATTACACTGAGTGCGCAAGAATTCGGTTCGCTGTTCCTATGATGTAATTTCCTAGACTGCGTTCAACTTTCCTTTAACTAAGCGGAGGTATATCGTGTAAGTATAACTTAAGCAAGATTTCAGAAAAGTTAAAAGTAACCGTGCATGGACACTGTATATACTTGGGGTCACAGCACGTCGTTCTTTCCCCTTATCAGACAAAGTGGTAAAAATTCTCAGTAGAAGTTTTTTTATGCCCACTATACTACGATCTCACAATATTTCCTAAATGCGTGCCCTGTAGTTTAATTTGACTACCACCAATCCTAAGTGCTCAAATTTATTTGTTCATAAATGTAATAATAATTGTAGACCCAAAACTGTAACACATCAGCCACATTTAGAATTAAATTCTCTTGTGGATGTAAAATTGATATAAAAACAAAGGGTCATTTCTACACGTATCATGGCAGTTAGAAAGTTTTCTCATTTAATTTAGGCTAGGAAATAATAAGTATAACTCATGCGGATTCGTTCGTTTAATTTATTAATTTTAATTAGGCTTATGGTGTTCCCAAGAGTTTTATTGCTATAATGTACAATTATTAAGTAATGATTTTACATATACAATAAAAAACTTTTCTATTACTTATAAAATTGTTATTTCTTAATCCAGGTTACGTCACGAAAATTTTAGATAAACTTCATGATCTCGCGTTCGAAGTGTGCAGTTTAGGTTTAAACTGTATTAAACGAATAGAGGTTATTAAGTTCTGATAATCTCATTCCCACGTAATTTTGTAACAGAGTGTCTTAATGACCCCTAGACCACTCTGTCACATGTATTAAACTTGCTCCTAACTCCAAAACCACGTCACTCATGTTGTAAAAATAAATTGGAGGCTAATTATAAAAGATGGAAGAATAACCAATAGTAATGCAGATTACGTTTCAGAGGGTGTCTGTAGAAAGTGTTAAATCTATTTCCGTTTAGATTTTTAATTTCCCCTGCACTTCCTGTCTCTTTTTATTTTTATTTCTTCCACCCCAACATACACAAAAGACGTAATATACACATACTACAAAATAATGACTTGCAAACAGACTATAAAAATCTTAAAGGGTACACATAATTTAGAAATTTACAGTTCCCCAAATTGCTTTAAAACATTACAAACTGATATTAAAAATTACAGGGTTACATAAAAATGTGCCTTTCAAATAACACACATATTCAAAGTACTTAACTGGCACAAATCCCCCAATAGGCTACCAATAAAATTTTTATATGTCATGCATTGAANTAGTCCAAATTCTGTAATAGTTGTCTTCCCCAAAGCTGCGGAGAACATCCTAGAAACGGAAGCAGATCTTCATCGAAGCAAATCCGTGAGCAGCGCTGACGTCACAAGGCGACCCTCCGAGTCGCCCAGGCCGCCGCCACTAGGTGGAAGAAAACGCCGCGTGGCCATTGCAACACTCGCCGTCGCCGAAGCCACCGGTCACCCGCGTCGCGGAGTCTAACACGCTTTCTCCAGCTGCCGTCAACGGGCAACAAACATCTGCAGCAACGTAAGAACCAATGACTCGAGCCAGATTGTCGTGAATTAGCGTAACTACCTTGCAATTTACAGCTACAGAATTTGAGAAGTTCTGCGTGTAGTTCATTCTCTCCGTTGTCTGTGCTTTCAGTTGAAAAGGAACTTCCGCGATGCCAGTTTCCTCATGGCAATTATACTTTCAAGTATTCCTTTTTGAAATAGGTAGCTACCACATACGAAGACAATATGAAAGACAACGAAAAATTAGTGATATTAATGTCAGCATGAAATACGATTAACATCAGCGAACCTTCATTATTAAAACAAATATACCGTGATGTAAATCGATTCAAAACAATTATTATTTGAAACTGAAATAGGACGGGAACTTTTTTTCAAATTTTTCTAAACCAGTATTTTACAGTTTCAATGATGTAACATCAAGTAATTGCCGTACATATAAGTATGAGTATTTCATTTGTCATGTTCTTAGAGTTTTTACATGAAATTTGCTAGATGATTCATGTCGATTTCCAAATTTGAGTTGGAAATAGGAAAAGCAAAAACTATTGCTTTTGTTATTACCCTGAACAACGCTGTGTCCTCTAAAATATTCCGGTAAAGGTGCATATTACAAATACCTGAGAGCAATATTTTTTTTTGTTTGCGGAAAAACATTTAAGTACGACGACACACAATGTGGAACAAATAAAGATACCGAAGTGCCAGCAAAGCAATCGTTCGTTACGTGTTTACATATTGGAAGCAGAACGTAAACAGTGGCTTGATAAACACAACTCATATCGTGCGTCCCGTAAAATGAGACAACCAAACGTTTGATGTTGAAGCATGGAGTCGCGTGTGCAGCGAATGACGTACGGCCGAGAGCACAAATAAGCTGTAATTACCTTCCCGCTGGCTTTTCTCAAAATACACACATCCAAGCACTCTGGACGTCTGTACTATGTCGGAGCTCATAACTAAACAAAAAATAACGAAACATGTACATGATTAGCCGCAGCTTTTTTGGATAAATCATCTCTGTTTAGTCTATGGTCATAATGTTCTTTTAGTCTCACAGAAGTTACAATATTGTCTCAAATTTTACAGATGCTAAGAAGAGTCAATTAAAAATCTAATTATAATTGCTTATTTGTGGTTTAGATGTGATTATTCATATAAGACTGCTGCCTTTTAACAAGGCTTTGCACTAATAAGCCACTAATTCTGGCCTACTTATGTAGTGCTCGTGTCCTTTTTACCGGTTACATAGCTGATTTAATGAAATATGGAGAGTATGTTGTAGAGGAAAATCTAAATAAACACTGCAACGTTAATTAGAAAATTACTTTATCTAACAAAATGCAAACACCAAAAAACGTGTAGTAACCTAATTTATCCACTATTAAGGAAATAATAGAGTATTTCCAAGTCTTATGCTAATATAACTTAGGGTAATTGTTATACAAAAAAAGCCTGTTGGACTAAGTATGCTAAACTTCTTGTAAGCAAAATACTATTTTAACTTAACACAGACAGGCGAATGTTCTGCCCGGACAAATAACTATGATGCTTAAGAGCTCGAGATAAGTACTCTTATTTTGGGAACGATGATAGGTGCAGAAACTCAGTGAAAATTTTGAATGCCTACAGTTTCTAAGATGCTGAAACCAGGTGATATTCATTTCATTTGTGTTTTATTTATGGTGTGTGTTAGATTAGCTCACCGTCGTGACTGCACGATTTTAATTCTGTAAATTGCAGGATTTCTTCATTACTCTTTGTCAATTACCTTATTTTTATTGTTATTATCTTGCTGATTGTGCACAAGTGGAAGTGTGTTCTGTACAGTAAGAATCAAATTGTAAGTTGTTAGCTAACAGCCCATTATATTCCAGCTTTACTACCTATCCATATTTCTGATTTAATTTCGGCCAAAACAAAAAAAAAAAAAAATCAAAATCTCATGTATCTGCTAATTAAACATTTTATTCTTACCAGCAGAGTCATTCCATATTCCATCTATGATGTTACACATGTACTTGAAATTATTAATTAACGTTACTTGTCTTATAGTGTTTAAAATATTGGTATATTTTAAAAACGACAGTAAATATAACTCTAATGTTTAGGTTATATGTCTTATGAGAAGCGCGTTGAATTTGGATACGATGTAAGCAAATCTTCAAATCTTTTTATTCGTGTTCGTCCATCTTCTTTAAAACTGGTTTCGAAAATGTTTTATTTTATGTATAAAAAGTTCCCTGATGTGCTTGTAACACTAATATTTTCTGCAAATCTAATTAGTCAGTATGGAGTCAGCTTAGTCAGCTTTGTACACTATTGTACATACCTGTCCTAGGTTCATAGTCTTAAGCGGGGAGAAACTATTTCAGCTGCACAGGACGCAATTGTTGGTTCGCCACAATAAAAAACAAATAAGATAACAGTTTGGTTTTATCGACTTCTTTGTGAATCTATCCTTAGTAATACGAAACTTCCAATATTTCGCTGAGTTGGTTACTTCGTAGACATTAGCCAACACCTCAATATGTTCCACCTTTGATTAGGTAACTTTACACATGCTGAATAAATAATTTAAATTCATTAATTTGAATTTTAATCGTGACATGTGTGCACTGCACATTTTCTTTGATCACATTGTTATTTTAGTGCAATGTATTGTTTGAGTAACTAAGCACAACAGACTATCAAAGAGAAATGTTCACGTTTTTTTATATTAACGCGTGTTTTTACTATTTAGTAATAACTTCGTTACTTAAAAATTTGACATAGTAGAATTAACCATGTAATAGGCAGTTCTCTCTCTTCGAACTGATAAGTCTCGAGCGCACGGATTACTTGTGAATTAAATAGTCGATAAGGGCGTCAGATACTCAGTCTGAGCCAGTGGATGTTCAACGGACTATTTCATATCATACAAGAATTATGTAAGGCCGCTGCTATAAATGATTCAAGATTTATACTCTATCAAAACTATTTACTTCAAACTCGTTTCAAAATGGTTTTAAAAAAAAGTAACTCACTAAGCATTGAAAAAATTTTAAAAACCCATCTAATTGTTAAAGTTGTTTTCACCAATTAAAAATATTTTATTACCATCTTCTATTTTATAAACACTTCTAAGTTAAGTAATATATATATATATAACATCAATATTCAAAGATATTTTGTTTTATTCAACTTTATACCTTTTTGCGATAAACGATTAGGTTAAAAAATTTATTAAAATGTACATATTTTATGTTTTGGACTAAAACAATTTGCCAAATATTTGTCAACTTTGGTTCTTCGAAGTTTTTTTATTATGATTTTGGTTGCTATCACAGAAAAAAATTTGATTTGGCAATATATCACATAGTACATCTACTCGTTCGTCGTTCTACTAGTGCGTACACAAACCATAAAAGCTGTCTCCCTTATCAGTAGTTTGCAACAGCGGTTCGCGTTAACAACATCGTCGGATGAGGTGGCCTCTGATAAGTTTTAGAAGTTTAACTTTGCAGTTTTATGATCACGACCACTCTTTGGATTTCAATTCATTCTCTCGCAAGAACACCAACTATTTTATCTGCTGAAAGTTGCAAATATTTTATGCTCATTTGAAGGGATGTGTGTCTGAAATGTTGGAAGGTAGAAAATCTAAATGTCTTGGTTCTTATCGCTGCGAATGAGGTGACTGTTTAAAAATTGAAGACACAAATTGCAAAGCGAAGTATAAGGCCTCGTTCGCTGTTAACTAAGCATGTTTAAAATAAATTTCTAAAGATAATTCCTGATCCGAAATTGCATAAAATATTTACGGCCAGGCCGACAAACCGCTCCCCAGTAGACGTCAGCAATGTTGGAAAAGTAATTCCATGTCTCAATTACGTCTCCTGGTTTCAGTTTCTTTGCATGTATGAGGCCTAGCAGCGTGGGAGCGCTAATGGCGACCGAGATACGCGCATCACTTGTCTCATCGCCTCTATGAGCAAGGTACTTAACTGCCGTACAGTTGTTCTCGACAAAGTCGTCTCTTGAGATTCATAGCTGTGACCCTATCATATTACCATGCTAAAATACTCAAAAAGGTGTGCTACATCGCTATGGTATGTTAAGTAGCTCTATCCGGAAATTTCATACATAATATTATTATTAAATGTCAATTTTAACAATTTTTCACTTAAAATACATACGCATTAGAAATCGGAATATAATACAACTATGCGACTGGGACTCTGCTCGTTGTTTGTAAGCTTGGCCAGACGACGCACAGAGAAAAAAGGTTTTGTTGACTCAAACAAAGTTTGGCCTACGCAACAAAATTAATGGTTTTTATAGGGGCAAAGAAATATTTTGATGTTGAAACCATATCATTTTGTTGTTCATATCTCGTCGCCCCAAACCAAGACTTTGTTAGTGCAACTAAAGTTTTGTTTCACTCTACGTGCATTAGAAAGTGTTTATCAATATAAAAAACACGTAAATTCAACATAGGGTTGTATTTCAGTTGAATTTACGCCTAAATATTATGCCTTAGCAACCTCAGCTAAAGTGATTATCGACAGAGCAACATTTTTTTTAATAAAAACGTTTCAAATACTGGACAAAGCGCACAAATAAACATTTAAAATTTTACAACTTTACTACTTGGTTTCCTGTTGAACTTGTTTCATTGGGACGTTTATACCATTATCAAGTATCAATAAATATATTTACACTAACTTTCCAAATTGTCATATGTTTTGGCTATTTACCAACAAATATTTGGATGACTGGAAAAAACCTCTCTCTCAGTGCACCCTTAAGGTAGTGTTAAATTTGCAATATTTTTATTAGTGGATATTGAAAATATTTATGTTTTTATATCATATTTCTTTTTTCTGTGTTTGCTAAGGTGACAATTTGCATATTTGTTAGCTATTTACTCTGCAAACAGTTAAAAATTTACACTTGCATAACTCATGCTTAGAGTGAAATCGATGGAAACGTTAATTTTACAAATAACGGAAGAATACATAACAGGAAGAAAATCACATCTCAAGCAGGGGTTTCTAAAGCGTTCAGTTAACCTCAAACAACCAATAAAAAAATTTAATAGTTGTTTGTTTAAATGGCAGTCCTGACATTATTGCGATAATAAAAATTATTTTGTCAGTATCTTGAGCGAAAGTGTGAGGATTTAGAAGGGTGCCTGTTAAGCAGCTTCATCAGCATTTTCCCAGTTCAGACGTCTTTAATGAAAGCTGCGACGTCTTGAATGTAATTCAGGGATACTACCCCAAGACCAAACACGCAAAGTGATAACATTACATAAAAGTTAGGAAAATACAGTGGCTTTACTTAATTATCGGTACGTGCTACTATCACGTCTAATGGCCGCTGTGTGTCCACGTCTCTCATTTAAGGATGTTCACGGCAAAATTAGCACTTTTGAAAGCCCAGCTTAAGATCTACTTGTTTGCACGTCGTATATTCTTGCGACATATGTAAAATTAACATTACCATCGGCCTGATTACTTTATTTCTGTGACCGCCAAGAAAAAGGGTAAAAGAAAATTTAATATTAAAAAAAATTGCTAATTCTTAAACCTACGTATGTGCAATGAAAACCGATGGCAAAAGAATTAATTTCCGTAATCACAACTGTTTCAATAAAATATTTAATTGAACGTTAAATCACGTAACTACTTTCCCTCCGCTGTTGCCAACTTAACTGGGCGCACGCCAGTTAGTGTGCCCGTTGGTACAGGTTGGGACAGTGACATTTTTCAACGGCTGATTTCAAAAATGCTCACATTACCGCGCATTACCGTGAACATCCTTTTCTGTGATTGGCGCACTGCGGAGAAGAGAAAGTTAACATCTTGACATCGAGTAGACGTCTAAGTTGGCTCATATAATAAACATTAGGCGATTATTATATTTCCTAACTACAGCTTGAGTGAATTTCTTTTGTGAAGATTAATGTTTCATTATTTTCATAAGTTTAAAATTTATACGTGTTACATGCTTGCTTGATAGACTGCAACTTATATTCACCTACAAAAATTCAAGATTTGTTGTGGTACGTTTACCTAATGCTTATACACACATACATACATATGAGTATGTATGAAAGGACTTTTGAAACGGCCTCTTAAAATAAACATATTATCGCAATTCTTCAATAATTTTTAACTACAAAGAGTAATTCTTTAGCCACACAAGTTCACTAGCAGACGTAGTAAATCACCTGTCAAAACTGACCTCTGTTCGTGATGGCATAGAGACAATTAGACCTGCTTGGCATCCGAGCAATTATATTATGTCCCCATCTAAAGATGTAATTTGGTATGCCGTTGAATGAGCCAAATGTTAGCCCATATAATAATGTGCAAGGTTACAAGATTAGGAAACGGGAAAAAATTCTGTTTTCCAAAACCCCTCCCTTCTCTACATTATTCAAAGATTTTTTTTTTTGTTCAAGTAGGTGAGGAGTGGTGAAACGTAAATAATTTTTTGAAGTCAAATGTGCGTTTTTAGAATACACAAAACTGTGTAAACTACGTGTCGATAATATGGTGATTTAATAATGTCTGATAAGGGTTTCGTTCTTCATTTTTAAATCTTCAAACGCGTTGCTTTCTCTGTCTGTAACCTCTGATATGAAAAGGTCTACTCCATAAATTTACTTTTGGGTTTTCCCCTCGACCACGGTCGCAAAGCAAACAAATTCCTTTTCCTTTCTTCTGTTCCCCGCAACCTTATAAAAGGATGAATGAAGGTTACGGAATCTATTGTGGCGATGCTCTCTGTAGAAAAACGAAGAGGGAGAAAGCTTCGATCGTGATCGAATATCACAAAGTCTAGACACGAAGAAAGAATTTTTCCCCCTTCCACTATTGAGCGCAATATTAGACGCACCATAAAATTTATATTACATAAAGGACACAAAGGTTACGTTGACCCGGAAACACGTAGGCATACTGTGTATGAGACAATTTTCTTCTCAGTCCAATGATAACAAAATATTTTTCTGTAACTAATATTGTATAGGCGGCAAAATCAGTTTTATACGACAAACATACGATGAATGATTACTATGTCGGTGAATAATAAATATTTTTTTACAAAGTAGTTAAAGTGCACAACAGACACGACTATTATGCACTAATATAGGATTGTATGTACCCAAAATAAACCATTAACGATAATAAATCTAATTTCGTCGATGGCTTACTCCTTTAAAATACAGTTTCGAACATATTTGGTATTCGCCTAAAACTGGGCAATACTGCAAACCTAGCCCCACACAAAAGAAACAGTAATATGTTTTATCCGTACGAGGCAAGTAATTCCGTTATTTATTTCACGGAATGATGGCTATTGACAATTTAAATTCAGTTCTGCTGCAGACCTTCGAGTAAGCCTGCAAACAGTTAATTTTTTTGGATTATTAATATATTTTACAATCGCAAACACTTTGTTTTTATCATCTGAACGCAGCATTATCGGAAATGATCCACTAATTAAGATTTTTACATTTTTCTGCAATTAATATAAGACTACAAAATAAAATGCAAGTAAAACATGACATTCTAAATATTTCAATCTTACCGTCGATTAGGAAGAAAGGTAGGCTATATTTTAAATCAAGCCATCAGATATTGGCATAACGCAAAAATGAAAATAGCCTTTCATAAAATTTCACATTAAGAAAACCTATGCTTGATATGGGAGGTGTCAACATGGATGCATTCGAAATACAGCATATTATCGTCTAAATAAAAACTTTGAAAAATATATTAATCATTGTTTTTAAGTACGTAAATGATAAGGTAAAAAAATTTAATGCGGTGATGTTAACAGTGAATATGGGAAATAAATTATACAGGTGATTAATCGCAAACCAATGACAAACTTTTCTTGGTAATAAACAGGAACTGCGCAACAGTATTTTATAAGAATTGTCGCCTGGGTATCAGAACCAATTCTGAAACGCAGCGTTACGTTATCCCCGTATACTTCAAACGGCGGTTGATTGACAGATGTTTTAGCGCTGACCTGAACTCGACTACACGTAGGCCTACCAGCGGTCTCCAGTTCCACGCGTGCTACCAGCCGGCGCCGTTTCAAAGCAAGGGCTGCACTACAGTTCGCCGGCGTCACCCGCTCAGGAGGATACGGTGGTTGCACGTCGGTAAAAGATAGAAAGGGAATACCCTGGCACGCCGACAGCCAACACGACACTGTTTGATGTGTGACGTTGAAGAAGGATGCTTCACCGCGCGCGGAGCTCAAGTAGCGAACATTCCACGTGCACAGCGTCTCGTTCACCGCACGACAAAGCCCGTCAGTCGACCGCTTATAGTCTGAACTCGCCTTCCCCCGCACGCGAGCTTCGTGCTTCGAGTGCGCGCTCGGCGGTACGAGGCAGGAGCCAGGACGACTGCTGTACACACAGGTTGATTCTAAAATCACGGGACAAACATTGAGGGGTGGTAGAGCTCACTAAAACAAACAACTATTGTATAGGAACATATGGGCGGCAGTGACGCGTTGAGGCACAAACACGAACATAACACATGAAATGCAACACACATTGTTTATTTACTACGTCGCCGCTAAATGCCTTTTTACAGCAATGTTTATAATAATTGCTCAAAATTGTTACCACCGACATTAGTATAAATTCGCGTTTTAATCCACTTAGCCGTTTGGCCCTCCGGATTTCCTCCTATACTGTCTATTTATTCTTGTTTATTGTTTTATAAATATTTGTCTATTTCTATATTCATTTATTTCGTTTATTGTATTCACAACTGCCAAGTGAACGTTTAATGCAAGCCCTTCAATATAGTTTTAATTTTGAAATTATTTAAAATTGTTTAAAATTAATGATAACCATCAATGGGTTATTAAACTATATAGTGCTATTATTTATATTTTCTTTTGCTCTGGCTTGGGAATCTCCATGTTACCACCGACAGTAATGCAAGCTTGGTAGCNAACAGATTCAAATACGCCGGGTATTTCACGCACGCCACCATTGTCAGCCAATCACGCCATATGTAGAGGTCGCCAAGCATGCGTGACTGTTGGTGGATGCATTTCCAGCAACTGTTTTAACATTTTCTGTACGGAATCACTTGTTAAGTATGCTGCTAATGGGCATTGTATGTTTCCGTTAATGTGTTATGTTTTTGTGTTTGTGCCTCAACGCGTCACTTCCGCCCATATATTCCTATACAATAATTGTTTGTTTTAGTGAGCTCTATCACCCCTCAATGTTTGTCCCATGATTTTAGAATCACCTTGTATACTGGATGTTGCAGTAAAAGAGCGTGCAAATATTAAACTGGGAATAGGAGCCGTACCACGGAACCTTATCGAGATTGGGAACACGTGGTCTGCGAGGCCAGTTAAAGGAGATATGGGCGTAAACATGTGGGCGACCCATGGTGTATGTGTAAGAGTTCCACTATGGTCCACCAGATGGCTCTGTCGTCCTTACGTTGCCACAGTACATGCGTGTATCAACAAGAGACGCAACACGTATGCGATATTTGAACGGGTACATCATCATCTCGAACGCCGTTATGATACTTGCTTCGATGTTGGTGGTCGTCACCTTGAGCAACTCTTGTGAGGTGCAAACCGATACGTTAACCTGTATAAGTCAAAGTATGTATGTATACATGTATGAATGTACTTATGTATGCACGTTCATTCTCTATACAATTCTATACCGTTCGATGTATCTGGACCAAATTCGGTAGGGATGCCCTTTCAGTAGGGACAGTGATATTTCGCGAAAGGATTTCTAGACAAGATACAGTCCAAAGCACTGTACGGTCGTCTAGCTTATTGATTGGCTAAAAAATGTTCTTGCCCATGTTCCGTTTGCGCACGAACCACGAAGGTTCAGTGACTGAGTTACTTAGTCCTGAGTGGCTTGGTCAAAGACGGACACGGCACCAGCAGCCAATGGAGATATAACAACAGCTGAGGTGAGTATATAGTATTGAAGTCTACTGTGTGCTCTGATTTTTACGCGAAAACTCACTTGCCCTACCTTTCAGTATCTATCTTCAAATACTATGTTGGCCAAACTGGCTCCGGCACTCCAATGGGCTGGTACCCCCAAAATCCCCCTCAAACGGAGTCGTGTATCTCAATTGCATACCGTTCAACGGGTATGAAAAAAAATTGGGCATGTATGTCCTTCAGTGTTTAAGTTAAAGTATAGTATAGGTCTAAATTGAATCTGGCACCCAATTGGCCCGGGAGCCCTTAAAACGTGACTGTCAGTGGAGTGTGGTGAACTTTTGGAATGTAAGCTGGCGTTAGCTGTGTGCTGTACCCTGTTGCTTGCTAGTTTACACTTCCACCACTAAAACGTATCTCGGCAGCTGACGCCACAGGACGTGTGTAAAGGGTCCCTTGCTGCTCGCTTGTGAGTGGTCGGAAAGCAACTCAGTTTTCCCTAGGCTGCACGGTCGACACTCGCTCCTGCTGCGTGCACCGAGAATGTACAGCAGTGAGCAAGCACCTGATTACCTTGCAACACTTCACCAAACACCACTGGTGGCTGTGTATATCCCCCCTCCCCCCTTAGGTTGTGCCATAAACCGCTATAAGAGTCGTGTATCACTAATTACATTCTTGTGCCCAGGCAACGCCGGGTAGTTCTTCTAGAAAGTGATAAATTGCAACCAGCTGCACGAATGTAAGACGAACATCCCTCCCGTGATTTCTAGAGGTCGCAGCAAAAAGAAAGTTGGATTACTTTTTGGGTTCTGGCACGTACGTTAGAAAAAATTTATTATAAATTGCGTCGCTTGTCCTGAACTTTGTACCATTACCTTGACATTAAAATAAGTCAGTTGGCGAGTATCCGAATTGACGATGTACCGTAAAATTGGGATACTTTGACTATTTGATTAACTCTGACAAAAAATAAAACAAATATTACAGGACAACTTGGAATGTTTGGGATGCGCTCTTATTTGCAGTTTATTTTCTTCAGTATATTTTAAATTAAAAAAATATTAAAATACCGCTTCTGACGACATTTACGTCTTAAATAAATTTTACTACATATTTGTGTTATTTTTATGGTCATTGTAACCTTCTGATGTAGATATATTGAGTGGAAACACTTGAATGTTTGGTGTTTTAATGAGTGGTCAAGGTTTTTCTACACAAGGGTAACATGGACCACAAAAAATCGCCTTCTTAACCTATTATAAATAATTAACAAATAATTATCTTAAGTATTAGCTTAAATGTCAGCCCCAAATGTGCAATAATTTGTTTCACGTTAATTCAATACACAAATGTAACATTTTCTATTTAATAACAAAATTGGTGAAAGTAGCCCCCATATGGAACACATATGAAAAGAGTTTAAAAAAAAAGTTAAGTTGGAGAAGACTATAAATATTAAATATATCTCCTATATCTTATGTACTATATTAATAAAATATGACATTTTACAGGATACATACGACAATTTTTATGTAAAAAACCTTTGGTCATGTAAAGACCGTTAGACCGTAAAAAAAAGATCGCCCGCTTACCAGGAAATTAGGAGTGATGTTCCAACCTCGGATATGGATTTATGTAACGTTTTCAAATGAATGTCATCCTCCAGTTAGCGTAATAATTGTTGACACAAAAGCCTTCAAAGATAAAGTAGATGCAGCACGCTATTGAACAATCACTAATATCCTAATTAATGTGTAACATATGGTCCCATCTTAGCTGTTACACCTTCTAGCTACGTGGGGTCGTTGTAAAATAAGTTACTGCAAAATAATGTAAACGAAATATTGCATTTTTTTTAAAATCTTGATGCGACTAAAATACGATTCTTATTATTGCTTTGCCTGTAGGCAGTAACGCTGTAACGCACTGACTTGTAGTACAAAATCTAACTGGTAATGACAAAATTTTCAGTTATGAAAACAATAAATCAATATAATTGCAATTGTGGGACAGGGCCAGAGAAAACTGAGATATATACGATAAAATCTAACCTTTTCGTTAAAAGTTTCTTTTTTAATTATTTCGAGGTATTTTATTCGTATTTGAACAGTAAGTGTATTAGTTTTCACCATATATAATTTTTTTTCCAAGAAGCTGTTAGTGAGTTACGAGGCATTAATCCCCGCCATTTGGAAATTTTTTAATATTTCTCTACAAACTTTGTTATCACCACGCACAACATTATTACTTCCTTGTGCTTACCAGTTACAAAATAATTAGCACAGTAAAGGTAAAACTTTTTGAGAAACGTTGGTAAGCTAATATTTATGCTCTGCTATACTGAAAATTTAGATTTTCCTTCTAAAAATTTTTTTTACAAAATATTAAATACTTAATGACAGAAATTGTTACCCCTAATTGGGTTTTTTGATAAAGTAATATGCTTTACGTTATTTGATGTCCTCAAATGTAAATAGTATTTTCGTATAATATCTGAATTGGTTATGCTTGTCCGTTGACACACTGATCAAATATGTATTGCTGATCTGACAATACATCATGGCCTCGTATTTATTTGTTTCTATATGATGAACAAAAATGCTTCATGGCCAGTGGCCAAATAATTTTGTTCCTATAGAGCTTTCATTGCTATCTTTAACTAAGATAGTGAGTTCGGCGGTAGTGTTCGCATATAATATTTTTATTGTGTATTAATTAACGCAGACAAGATCTTCTTAGGTTTAGAGATACGATAAACGTTTCCGGTATTGAATGTCTTCACTATTTTAATAACGTAAAACAAAAATAAGTGAAATCCTTCTATTTGTAGCTTCTTTATTCAATTAAAAATTGGATCTAACCACTAAGAATAAAATTTTATTTCACGACAAATGACGCAATAATTTTATATTTAACTATGTATATTTTTTTATATAAAAATTACTATTTTTTAAAATAATTTTTCTAAGTCTTATGTTTAGGGCTGAAACGTAACTTGCATTCGCCATTAAAATTTAGCCCGTAAAGTTTGGGAGGGGTTAAAATGCACGTCCATTCATTGAAAATAAAGGATCAAAACTTTTTATGACAAAACTTTTTATATTGAGTTTTCATTTACAATGAGCAAAGAATTGATGTCAGAAATGAACTATTCAGCTTACAGAACTGTTTCCATATTAATGCCGTATTTTATGCTTATACGGGCTCTTCGGAAGCTCGCCCAAAATATTTTGGGAGGTGATTCCTTCTCGAAAATAAGGTAGGCATATGTAATTACAACTCATCCTAACCCTGCTCCCAAAGGGAGATATACGTCGTTGAAAATTAACTTTATAAGTAGTTTCTTTTTCTTCACAAAATATCGGAAACACCATGAAATTAAACTACGATTCTTTGGATAATGTTTAGTTTTATGAAGATCTACAACCTATGAAAAAACCGGCGTTAAGACCTTTCGCCTTCATAAAAATTAACGAGGTTTTCATCTTCTAATTATATAATATTTTGTTGCTGTCAAGTTTTATGCAATTTTGATAGTCTTATTGAGCAATAAGCCATCTTGACACAAGTACCTAGGACCTACATTTTCCTTTTAATACTCGCACAAAACTTTAAGCGGTGGCGATGCAACGCCTGGCACGTAGGCAATACTGCTCACACGTGGAGGTAAATACATATGGTCTGTCTCATATAAGTTGGCGAGATTTTGACAGTCAGTGAGTGACAAATTGACGAATACGAAACAAACAACGTGCCATTTACAAAACTCTGTATCAGCTGATGCACGAACGAACAAAAATTAATATTATGTTGGCTATTCTGAGTGCACTCCTGACTCACATCAGACAAGCAGAAAATACACTGATAAGAAAGAGTTCTTGAATTAATTAATACATTTTATTTTACGTGGTCGTAAAACAGTGGTTTTCAGTCTTACAAACTAAACTTCGTGCTAAAGTAGAAATGTATAGGTGTTCAAAATGAAATGCACATTAAAACGATCCGTATTAAAATGAAACAACTTCAAACCGTGGGAGATCTTTCCACCTCGTATCCCCACTCTCCACCCATGTTTTCCATACACGCTTGATATTATTCCAAAAGCCTACAGAAATATCGCAGGGTATTGTTGAATTATTTTTTCAAATAATTTGACGAAATATATTTCAAACTCGTGTCGTTTCAAGTCAGTAATAGGAGAAAAGTCAACTTTTAAAAATACGGGATCAGGACGCAGGCCAAGTGCTGCCATATGTTGAGAAACGCATTCGGCTCAGAGAAACGCATTCGTCTTGCAAAAGTGTAGCGCCATGCCATGAGCGCTATCTGTCTCTCTCCCGAAGCACAAACCAGCCAGAAAATTTAGATTTCTTGTGTAAAATAACAAATTTACCAAAACATACCAATGGTTTCATTTTTCCTGTGAGCTCTCTATGATTTTTAAAGTAACATGCATTTCCGTGTATAGCAATTTTGTTTATTGGCAATTTCATTTGGGCCGGTAATCGCTAGGTTCACGTCCATACACGCCATGTTGTTCTGCCGACCGCTATGCCAAGTCGGTGATGAGTTGGCGAATGAACGTGCGTTGTCAAGCAAGCCCCCAAAATTATTTTCATTTCAATTCTTAATATAATAGATGTAACGTCCAGTGTGTGATAAGAACTACAATTACCATCTCGTAAATGTTAACCAAATTAGCTATCTCGGATAAATTAAAAAAAAGTAGGCAAATATTAAATTTTATGCAAGGTTATACATTTTTTATTTTATAACCTACGTATTTTTTAGACAGATGCCAGTCTACAATACCTTAAAATTTGTTTAGAATTACAGTACAATGGCAAGTGGTATAGCTGGCAGCGTGTTGATATAATACACAGCCTCCACTTGACGCACCAGTTGATGGCGAAATGATACATAAACGAAAAATTAAACATTTGGTGCTACTTTCGTCGAACTGTCAAAATCTCGCTAACTTTCATGAGAGAGACCATAGAGAGAAACCAATATTGGGCGTACTGTTATTAAGTGGATTTAAGTGGGGAATGTATTGAAATGGCATGATCGCGAACATATATTGTGCATACGTACTAACATGCCTTGTTGCTGTGATCTCGCCTAGACACGTATACAGGTTCAAATGAGTCGGCAAGTACCAAACAAATGCGGAGCACAGTAATCATCACGATGGTCAATGTACATGTTGACGCTAGGCTGTGTACGCCCCACAGTTGGGAGCCAATTTAACTTGATGTATGTAGACCCCACAGATGGGAAGCCGCTTTACTTGACACTATNGCCCCACAGTTGGGAAGCCGCTTTACTTGACGCTATATCGCCTCTGTGGAAGACAGAGTGGCTTATAGTGTCGTTGTTAATGTCCCCAGGCACCGACTATATGACGCCTGAAGGTTAAGGGGTTTGCAATAATTTAGTGTTTTACTGTTGTATTTTGAAGGACGGATATATTGTCTCGAATTCAACACAAATGAAATACATAANTGTCTCGAATTCAACACAAATGAAATACATCAGCACTGGAGAGGTGTGGTACTGTGATAATTTGGTTACTCGGATTGACTGCTAACGACTTCGTGATGGAGGGGGGCTTCTTTTGATGGTGATTGTATCCTTAGCTCTTGCTGCGGGTGCTGTCAGCTGTGGTGGGTGATCTCCGGCGATGGGCGGCCTTTGGCAAAAGCCTGCAGGTGCTGCTGTCTCACTGGACTGCTGTTCTACTGACGTACTGACGTGGCCAGGGGTCCGAACCCCTGACCTAACTCTCTGCTCGGCGATCTTCGACTGACTGCTATCTCGGACTGACCTCTCTGCGCGTTACTAATCAACTGGCCCACCCACTACTCACGAAAAGGGGTTTTTATGCTTGCTGGTCTCCAGTCTTAATTGTCGGCACGTGGTGCCTTGTGGGGGGGGGGAAGAGGTGAGGGGGGTGGAACGCAGAACAATGCCTTGCAAAACACGTGTCCTGGTTTCTGAAGGTTTAGG